>JADBJO010012608.1:37012-56990 GCA_016801955.1 Conus betulinus | reverse complement strand
CACTTACCGAACAGCTTGCGAAAACCATGAAATGACGTTTGGTTGAAAACATGTAACTTTTTCATAACACAAAACGAAACATCTTTGACCTTGCTAGCGAGATCCTTGCAGGCACTAACACAAACCAGATACGAGTAGTGAAAAGTGTACCCAAAACATATCTGATGGCATTCACAACAGGCGATGGGAGCATTATTATATAGCCATCCTTCTATTTACACTCAGAAACCCACCCTTGCGCAAACACAATAATGTTACTTTTAGATAAAATAACTTTCCTCTGGAGAGATGCCTCACACCTTTGTTAAAAAATTGGCACAAATTATTGATTTCTGTCCCGCTCTCTGGGAACGCGCCATCATTAAATGATTTGTTTGCATAATTTCAGACAGAACTGCAACAACATGGTAGAAGAATTTTCAAAATAGCTCTCCACAGATTTCCATCAGGACCAGCGGCCTTGCGATTCTTTAATTTTTTTTAATTGCTATAATACTTCCTCTTCACAAATGGAGCGATCATATAACCATCAGAGTCCATCTTCAAGACACCTCTTTTTGATCTAATTGAATATCATCGTGGATGTGTAACAATGCTTGAAATGTGTTGAACCCACCCACAATCTATGGTAATGTTATTTCTAGACTGTTTTCTTTGTGGCGATATCCTGTGGACAACATCCCAAAACTGTTTCTGAGACTTTACCGCAGATGTAACAAGCTTATCTATATTGATTTGATTGAAACTCTTTCTCTTTTCTCTTAATAAATGCTTATATTACAACGCCCTAGCTATCACCTATGCAGTCCTGTCCTGTGTCTTTAACGAACGGCGACTAATTCTCAACAACTTCCTGTTCTTTTCTGGTTCAAACAAGAGACATTCTTGGTTACATACCCGTCTTTTGACGCTCTTTCTTTCATAACGTGCACACGTTTTTTTCCATACACTTCAGCGCTTTCATTAAACATTCGTTTAAACATATTCAGAGCATTGTTATATATCAGTATCAATAAAACGATTATGGCAATATCAAGTTTTCTACTCGAATTTTTTCATTACCTAAATGTATCACTAAACAACGAGGAGCATGTCATCATTCATCAAAACAATTTTTTCTGAGGTATAATCTTGTATCTCTTTACTTCAGTTTTTCTACCAAGTTTCCCAATGGGACAGCAATTTGAGAAAGACAGCGGGAAATGGTCAGAATCTATACGTTCCAAAACATTCAGTTCACATCTGTCATACCAAAGAGAGCAAAAAGATCTTTTGACAACATAAAATATCGTTTACACTGCAACCAGATTCAGAAACGTACGAATAGCAACCATTTTGGTCGCCTTTACATACGCCATTTAAAAACTGACAAGTTCAAAGCAGTGCACTTGTTTGATAATAACTTCCCATAATTATTTTACAGTCTTAACTTGAGAACATCGGTTAATGTCGACAGAATGACTATCGTATTGCGCATCAAAAAACATCACACCCCAGCAAAGTTCTGCGAAACATCGGAAGTTCTGCTGTTCAGATCACCATTTAGAGTGACGTATACATCATTTTTTAACAGAAGGTCTGTCAGACATTCTTCTAGTAAACTAACATCATTATCTAAGTCAAAAGGACATGAAATGGGGAACCTTCTGGTGGAATATACGAACAAACATACAAAATATCCTTTTCTGATTTTCAAACAACATTTTATCATCAAGAACACAAACAAATTAGGACAATTCACTCATTCAAAGCTTATTTCACACATATGGGATAAGCTCATTCTTTAATAGACAAAACCACGCCTCCCGATCTTTTTCCCTTTTTTTTTTTGAAAATTTGATAGCAGGCTTACTAAATACTTTATAACCAGTAATAGTGATTACCACGGCAATCTTCAATGAATGTTTCAATAAAACAGATAAATTCAAACGACACAGAAATGAAATAAAATTGAGATCTCCAAATTTAGACATCAAACCATTTACGTTTCCAAGTCAGAAAGAAAACAGATTCATGTACAATTGAACACGAAAAAAAATTCATCGTATGCTCACACGCGCAAAGCGTTGCCGAGCCAGCTCCGCGCGGCACAGACCAGAACACCGCTCACGCGCGACACTGTCATCGGGAGACCGCAGCGTCAAACGGTGTTAAACACTGGGAGTTCCCGTTTTTATAATTTCCCGCTGTCAGACAAATTTGATCAGGTGGCCGGCCGTCTCCCTATCTTGATTCCCTCAAGCCGCCATCTTCACTAAGGAAATACTTACCCATCAATTTAGTAGATGATCACGAATCATCGAAGCTTTCTTTCCTTCAGCTCTTGCCTTTTTTAAGATACGGAGAGAGACCACGCCTGACTTCTCTTGACTTAAAGAATAAAGTCCTCCCCAACAAAGACATTGCTGCCTTTCAGTTTACCTTTGGCCTTAAGAATGCTTACTTTGTCTTTATAGAAAGAACAGCAAGCAATCATGGGGGAGTCAGGTTTTGAATTCAACCTGTGAACACTAATAAAAAAATTCCACATCACGAGTAATGTCCAGTTTGTCAGCAAATCATGGCAGTTTCCCCTCAGCCTGTTCACTGGACTCACCTTTTGGCCTGGAATACCATGAAAAATTAGATTATTACTTTTTGAGCGACATTCTAAATCATCGGTCTTTCTTTCAAGTTGCTCCACCTTAGCTAAGAGATCAGAATGTTTCTTTGAGAGTTCTATAGTTTTCCTTTCTCATTTACCCCACCTCCTCACGCAGATCAATGAACCCACTATGTGTGCAGCAAAACAATGGTCCCGAAGGTGTCCTTTAAGCTTTTGTCCAATCCATCAAGCTTACAGTCCAACTTGTTCATGACGTCAGCGATCGTTGGCTGCTTGAAGAGGGGGCGAAGTCGTCTGCCTGTCGTCCGAGGAGGCGCCAGTCCGGTCCGTGCTGGTCCTGCGTCCTGCAGTGGCGAGAGAGAGAGAGAGAGAGAGAGAGAGAGAAATCACCTCTTTCTTTCTCTGAGAATGCCCGCTTGTGCTTGCATGCATGCGAGCGCGCACGCGCGCGCGCCGCGCGTGTGTGTTGTGTGTGTGTGTGTGTGATTGTGTGTGTGTGGTGTGTGGTGTGTGTGTGTGTGTGTGTGTGTATGTGTGTGTGTGTGTGTGTGTGGTGTGTGTGCTCGCGCGTGAACGCATGTACGCGCGCGCGCACGCGCGCGAATATGTGTGGTGTCAGAGAGAGAGAGAGAGAGAGAGAGAGAGAGAGCTGATTTAAGGCCCTGTTACGATACAGTCACAGTGCATAATCGACACACACACAAAAGCAGTAAAACACATACTGTGGAAGACTCTGGGAGTTTCAGCAGTCACTGCGCCTTCCTGGCTTATCCAATTCAGACCGAACCCGAGCTTGGCAGTTACCCTGTCCCGTTCCACTTGGACGTGAGACTCCGCTCAAGGTAAGTCGAGCCTCCCCTCTCACAGAGAGACCTATCAATGAGCATGCAGACTGTACGAATAGCAGAAAAGGTAAGAACAGCAGTTGTACCAGTGTAGCAGCAGTAGTCTGCTTAGTAGAGTGTTTCGAACTCGGAGTTGATTATTGTTGGCTTTTTCGGGTCAAAAGCGCATGCATAACTCTCCATTCTCTCTGCGAACCCAGTCAAGCTTATTCACGAACTTCCACTGTTCGTTGTTCGTTGTTTAAGGACGAATGAGGTAAATGAATGATTTTGTCCCGTGAAAGCACACTAATTATGTCTGCAGCGATTTCAAGTCATAAGATCTGAGACCTGAACGAACAAAAAAAAAGGTGGGGGTTCCTTTCTTATTTCCCTCCAGGAATGATATTAAAAGGGGATACACTCAGCAGACAGGTCATTGTTCAAAGTTCAAAGCAAGGTGAACTCCTGACCAATCTGGTTTTGGTCATAGTGTGATGTCACTAAGGGAAACCCATCGTCACTTATGGGTAGAGAGCGCCTCGACTCCACAAATCTGACGTCAGATTAATCGGAACTATTGAAGAATGATTGGCACGCCTTTTTGCGTGTATGAAATCGACATAAATGCGACCACTTTGATAGCGTTCGCAATCATTTTGTTATCAAATTTGGTCACAGTGAGACCTTTTATTGCCATTATTGACAGGAAATCACATTTTCTGTCAAAGTGGTATTCCAGGAGGTCTTCTCTTAGAGTTTTTGAAAATTCTCCACTCACGGCGACCATGAACTGTCATAGCGGCTGACACACCCTGCACTGACCGACCCACGTTTTTGTGTTTCGTTGTTACCGTGCACCTTGCACCTTCCCTTTAAACGCTGGTTAACTAACGGACTAAAGGTGAGTGAACCTTTTTTCATTTTTCGGAAAACATTGCTGCTAGTGATGTCACAAAGGGGTAAGCGTGGCACTGGTAGAGGGGGTGGAGCGGGTAAAGGGTGGTTCGGTGAGTAAATCCCCAAACGATACGAAACCCGAAAGGAAAAAAACAGTTCAGGCACTCTTGGCGTACCAGTGCATTTACTGTGACAGTGCTTGTGAAAGCGACGATGAGGAGGAGGATCCTACATAAATGTTACCAGTGCAAAACTGGGCACACAAGAGCTGTTCCGGCCTGAGTGACGAGGCCTTTGCCATCGTGGCGGCCAGGGCAGCCTCGCGTGGTTGTGCCAAACCTGTGAAGAGGGCAATCTTGAAAGGCCCCGTTAGGGCTAGAGCTGATGTCAAGTTGGATGCTTTGCTTTCAATGGTTCCACTTATGCGTTCAGTCAGTGACAGGCTTGAAAAGTTGGGAAACGAAATCTCTGGACAAAAACTAGAGGAAAAGATAGAGGAAGTGGTGAACAGAAAGCTGGCAGAAACTTTGGGGGGAGGCACAGGAAAAAGAAAAACGAAAACTCAATCTCATGATCACAAATGTGAAAGAAAGTACAAAAACTACAGCCCTTGAAAAAACAGACTGACGACCTTGACCAGGCCAAAGCACTGATACGACAGATCACTGAATGACTGATGGGGAGATAGATGGGCCGGTCAGATTAGGGAAGGAGGAGGGAAACAGACCACGGCTCCTCAGAGTCAAATCAAATCTGAGGGAAAAAAGAGGGAAATAAATGAAAAAAGCCCCAACTAGCAACGTAAATGAGGCTATTCCAGACAAAAGAAAGCGTTATTACTTCAACAATGACTATACCCCCAAGGAGAGAGAAACAAACCACAAACTGCGACAAGAAACTGAAAGAGAGATGGGCAAAGGGAGAGACAAACCTGATTATTGGCATGGCAAATCATCAAGCGGAGGGACCCCCGGACCAGCCTGTCGCTGCAGGGGTCAGGCAGAATGACTCCATCATGATCAGCCAGATGAACAGAGTGTAAATGGGGAAAGGACGAAAGGATTTTTTGAATGAAAGGGGTGAGAATGACATTGGACAGTTTTCTTCAGACTCTTCTTTTTCATTTTCTGAACATTTTTGTACAGTGTTATATTCAAATGTTGACAATTTGGCTGACTACAAAAAAAAGAAGAAGAATTGTTATCACGTATTGATGAAATTAAGCCTTCAATAATTGCTCTTACTGAGCTGTTACCAATGAACTGTTCCACTGTTCCATCAGCCAGTGACTATGCTGTACCAGGTTTTGATCAATTTATGAATGACAAACCAAGCAGAGGGTGTGCACTGTATGTGGAACACAAGTTAAATGCAAAACCATGTGATGTTCTAAATAAAACTGAATTTGAGGAAAATGTTTGGTGTGAATTCATGAGCCCAAATGAGGAGAATGTTTTGTTAGGCTGAATGTACAGAAATGGGCAGAGTTCAGAGGAAAATAAACAGAAATTATTTCAACTCTTGAAACAGGATGAAATAAAAAGTTCCATTAAGTCTGTATTATGGGCGACTTTAACTTCTCATCTGTAAAATGGAATGGCGATTAGACAAACGAGAAGGATAATGAAGTGATTGAATGCTTTCATAATGCTTTTCTCTCATCCTGAAAATTTCACAACCCACTAGACACAGAGATGGACAGCAGTCCACCATGCCTGATCTCATACTGGTTAATGAGGACAGCCTCATTTCTGACACAGACCATATAGCACCGCATGGTTTGAGCGACACGAGGTCCTTCTCTTCCAAATGTATGTAGCAAAAGCTAAACTTCACCAAGAAGATTGTTCTAAATTTAATTTACGGAAAGGTAATTACAATGATTTCAGATATGAAGGAAGTGAAGTAGACTGGGGCACTCTTGATGAAATGGATGTAGATATGTGCTGGACTCATGTAAGTGACTGGATTCAGTCAGGAATGGACAGACACATACCAAAGGTGAAAACTAATAAGTCAGCAACTACCAAAGCTAAACCAAAATGGATGGATAGAAAGAACTTGAGGCAAATCAAGAAAAAGTATAACACTTTCAGAAGATATCTTGAAACTAAATCTGGAATAGACTACCAGAGATACATTATTGAGAGAAACCTCTTGAAGAGGATGATTAAAAGGGCAAAGAAAAGGTATGAGAAAAAAGTAGCTTGTCAAGGAAGGAGTAACCCAAAAAACTTCTTCAAATATGCGCAAGAAAAATTGAAGATAAGCACCAGTATTAACGCTTTAAAAAGGGATTCAGGTGAAAACGGCAGTCAGTGACTCTGAGAAAGCAGAAACGCTCAGTGATTTCTTCTCAAGTGTTTTCACCCGAGAGAAAGTAGACACAATCTACCCAAATGAGTAAGTCTCAAAATTTAGAAGGCATAACTCTTTCAGAAATAAGAGTCACCCCGGTAGTGGTGGAGGCTAAACTGAAAAAACTTGACCCCTCTAAGGCTCAGGGAGCTGATAGAATTCCGGCCAAAGTCTTAAAAGAACTAAGTAAGCAACTCCCAATCCCTTCAGCATACTGTTTAATAAATCATTAGAGACGGGAAGTATCCCGGATGACTGGAAAAACTGCTGATGTTGTTGCCATATTTAAAAGGGCTCGAAACAGGACCCGGGTAACTATAGGCCAGTCAGCCTATTTTGTGTTACATGCAAAGTACTGGAGTCAATTGTGAGGGATGTTATTATGATATACTTTAATGATTTCAAACTTTTTGCAGACTGTCAGCATGGTTTTCGAAATAAAAGATCTTGCATGACTCAGCTGATCCAAGTCATGGATGATTTAACTGCACTTACTAATGACAAAAAATCAATAGATATAGTGTGTTTAGATTTCCGTAAAGCTTTTGACTCGGTAACCGCATAAAAACTATTGATCAAGTTGAAAAATTATGGAACTGACGGCTCCCTCCTAGACTGGATCGAGGACGTTCTGACTGATCGAAGACAGAGGGTGAGGGTAGGGTCGGCATACTCTTCGGACAAACCTGTTTTAAGTGACATCCCACAGAGAAGCATTTTGGGCCCAGTTCCTTTTACTATATTTATTAATGATTTACCGGACGTGATGTCGAGGACGTGTACATTTTTTGCCGACGATACGAAGATTTACGGTGACTCTGTCAATTATCCTGATATACAAAAGGACCTTGACAACGTGCAGGAGTGGTCGCATAAGTGGAATTTGTATTTCAGTGTCCAAAAGTGCAAGTTAATGCACATAGGGAAGAAAAATCTCCAAAACTGACTACACAATGAAATTAGGTGATTCAAATGAAACGATTCAAAAATGCTCAGAGGAAAAAGAACTTGGCGTTACCTTTGACTGCGATCTTAGTTTTGACCCACACACACAAAAAAAGCTATTAGTAAAGCCAACCAAATGATGGGTTGATTAGACGGTCTTTCTCCTTTATTAATAAAGACATATTCCTGAAATTGTACAAAGCGCTTATCAGACCACATGTGGAGTACAGAAATGTTACCTGGTACCCACTGCTTAAGAGACCCTTCTTCTCCTTCTTCCTTGTCTAGAGCTGGGGCCAAACTGGCGTTGTAGGCTATGCTGTTTAGTTGAGTGCCAGCTGGCTGGATGGCTCTTTGAGTAAAACAGGATTTAAAACTAGATACATGTACAAATCTAGTGTGAATTTCCACTAGTGGCCAGCCTTGGGGGGCTGCAGGTCACTGGAGTTGCAGCGCAGGCGGCTGAAGAATGCCACTACTGTTGGAGCTGTAGTGGTCTCACTAGAAAGTTTATTCCACTCCCTCACTGTTCGGGGGACGAAGGAGTTTGTGCAGAGCTGGGTGGTTTTTTGAGTGCTCCTGGATGATGCGAGCACTATTCTGCCGCAGGCCCTGGAATGAGAGGACGGTAGAGCATGGAGGGAGGAATATCTACCAGCCCATTCTCGATGCGGTACAGCATTCCCAGTCTGTTATGGTGCCTTCTGGTTTCAAGGCTGTCCCACTGGAGTTTCCGGAGAAGATCAGTGACAGTGGTTGGTATGCGTTCAAAATAGCAGTTGCAGGCATAGCGACCTGCTCTTCTGTGGACCTTTTCCAGGAGGTCAATGTCTTGTCTCTTGTGAGGGTCTCAGACAGTGGAAGCGTATTCCAGTGTAGGACGAACCATGGTCATGTAGGTAGCTTTGCGGACCTCAGCGGTGCAGTCTCTTAAGTTTCTGCGGCGGAGAAAAACCCACTGCCCTGTTCCCTTTGTCTGCCCCGTTTTCAACGTGCTTGGTCCAGAATAGGTTCTTTGCCATGGTTACTCCTAAGTACTTGGCTGAGGATACTGCTTCCAGGGTTTGTTCATGAAGAGTATATGCAGAGTGGAAGGAAAGGTGTCTTTCTGGCGAGATGTGGAGTGTGTTACGTTTTCCTGCATGAATCTCATCTGCCAAGTGTCTTCCCAATCTGCCAGGCGACCAAGATCAGCTTGCAGCAAGGACTGATCCTTGGCATTGCAGACATTCCTACAGAGGAGAGCATCATCTGCGAACAGCCGGTGTTGGAGTCCTTGGCTACAATCGGTGTCGGTAGAAAAGGTCCAGAGAAGAGCGACTAAGATATTACCAGAATGCAGAGGCATGACTTACGCAGAGAGGCTAAGATATCTTGAGTTACCATCTCTAAAAGCCAGAAGGGTAAGACGGGACCTGATCCAAGTATATAAAATATTTCACCAAGGACGATATTGATTTTAACTCTTTAAACCAAGTGAGTTAGTCTGATATCACAAGAGGCAATGAAGGCAAATTGTTTGTTCGTTTTTCTAACACTAACCTAAGGAAAATTCGTTTGCTATTAGAGTAGTTAGCAGATAGAATTCTGTTCCGACTAACATTAAACTTACTGACACCCTTAACAACTTTAAAAGCCTCCTTGATGCAGATGTAAGTTTTAAAGACATAGAATTTGACTTTGATGACTGAGACTTTTCTCATACCAATATATATATATATATATATATATATATATATATATATATATGACTGTAACACGCGATTAACAGCCCTTGAGCAATGCTGTCATATATATTGACGGAGCAAAGGAAAGCCGCGAGGCTATACGAGCTCCTGCCTACCTACCTTCCTATCTGCCTACCTTGTCATTCGTCAGCCAATCTAACCAACGTGGTCTCTGTCTTTCTGTCTCTGTCTGTCTGTCTGTCTGTCTGTCTTCTCTCTCTCTCTCTCTCTCTCTCTCCTCTCTCTCTCTCTCTCTCTCTCTCTCTCACACGTGAACACTGCGCAGTCGAACAGGCAAGACGTGTTTTTGAGGTGCTGCGACAAGTTGAAAACTTTTGCTTTTTTTTTTTTTTTTCAAAATAATTTTCTAAACGTCATCTGAAACTGATTTAGTTTAGGATGCCTTGTTGTAATACACAGTTTTGAAATAAACATTGAAATGTTTCATCCAATACTAATTACTCTGCTGAAAAAGAAAGGTGAAAGGTCAGCCAGGCTCCGATATGCAAAATCGTATTGCCCTTTCACACGATGGGATTTCTTCACGGACTTGTCGTACCGCATGATTGTGACTACTGTGTGCGGCATATTTTTTTTTTTGGCAGTCAGGTAAATGGTGCACACTGAACGTGAAACTGGACTTGCGCAGTGTGTGTATGATTAGGGGGGAGGAAACATCAGCAATTGTCAGGGTTGTTGCTCGTGTGCGTTACATATGGCTGCGCCAAACCAAAGGTCAGTGACTATGTTGGTGTGTGAACAAATCTTTTAGTTAACTCAGATATGTCAACCCTTCTTCATGACTTTTCTTATGTCTTTCTGGCGACACTGAAGAAAACTGTGGCCCCTCAGTAGAAGAAATGTTAACAGACATGAAGATGTCCATTGATCACCGCTTCGACAGTGCAGCGACTGACAGTGCAGCAACTGAAATTTGTAGTTTGAAAAGAAAATGTTGAAGTGATAGAATGTAGACTAGAAACAGACGGAACAACAATACGAACGACTCCACACATTGATGAGAAAGGACAATATTGTATTCTATGGCATACCAGAGGAAACAGACATGGATGAGACAGGGGAGGACTGTCAACAGACCCCCTTTCCTTCTTCTCCACAATAACGGATACAAACGGAAATCCAGCTCGGACAAAACCAGCGTCGTACACATAGGATGAGTGACCACAGGCAATGCAGAGAGCTGCCACATACCTTTTACCTCTACAAGAGAGCGAGGCCAGGGCAGAGGAGGGGAACGGATGGCAATCCAGCAGTTAATTGTTGGTGACCGGGGATCACCATGGGACTTCGATCGTGGTTAGGGGGCTACGCCTCCAAGCCAAGGCACCAGCAGACACTAAGACATCAAGGGATCGACGTTCTCCTCGTCGACCCCAGCGTCAAACCCAGGACCATATTAACAACACCGTACAGAAACGATCACAGACGAAATGACGCCAAATGACTAAGGCTTCCTGTAATCGGTTAACAGCGAGACCCTGACACACCGCGCGATACATGTGACAATGTGACACATACTCTGAACACAGATACCAATTTAAATAGCAAAAATTATGATTCAGCTTTTTGTGGTCGGACCAGAATTAGTATAGCAGCAACTAACGGACAGTCTATGTCAAAGGAGTCCCGTTTGTTGGGTATAAAATCAAACAATAGATGTGTGCGCATTCTTAACTGGAATATTGAGGGCTTGCTTTCTAAGGTATCTGACCCTGATTTTATGCACTATGTTCACACCTTTGACATTATTGTTTTACTGAAACCTTCCTTGAACTTGGGAAAGCATTAGATTGTTTTCCCAGCTACATTCAATTCATTAGTCCTGCAGTTAAACTCTCAGTGCACGGTCGAAACAGTGGAGGTGTGATGATAATGGTGAAACGTTCATTGCAGTCATTCACTGAGCTACTGGACACATCACAAGATAATATGTACTTATTAAGTTTATAAAAGTATGTTGAACAGTACCAATGATGTGATATTGTGTGGTGCATATGTGTGTCCCCGAGATAGCCCTTATTATAAACAACCACACGTTTTCTGTTAATTCTGGTATCTGTCTAATTGAAAAATGTATTTTGAATTGTACTCAAAAACATTGAATGATTCATGTGACTTTTTGATACGCGGAGATTTTGATGCCAGGGCGGGAACACTAAATGTTGCAACACATGAGACAGAGGGAGACACGTATGATCTGGTCCAGTCAGACTTGTGTGAAACAACGTCGTCTCAAGATGATACAGTGAATACTTACGGTCGGCTTCTCCTTGAGTTCTGTAGTGCGTGTGATTTAACACAATACTGAACGGATCGTGTGCTGGGGACGAAATGGAAGTTTTACTTATGTATGTGCTTCTGGTAGTAATGTGATTGACTATTTCATCTGCTCAAAGGTGCTGAAAGGTTAAAATATGGAGCTAAAAGTGGGTGAAATGTCTACCTCACAACACATGCCTGTAGAGCTGACAATAAATTTAAAAAAATGGTCACAAATGAGAAATAAACGACGTGTACAAAAAAAAAATCGTATGGCATTTAGATAAATCTATAAATGTTCAAGCAGCTGTACAAAGTCCCTTTTTTCAGCAAATCTTAGTTGAAGCAACACGTCTTTTACCAGTGTCTGTGAACGATGCTGTCATCTGTTTACATGATGGGTTGATTTAAAGCAGCAGAATGCATGAAGCCCAAAATTTTCACGGGCATAAAATCAGACCCTTGGTATGACAGAGAATGCAGAGCAAAAAAAAAACAAAAAAAAAACAAAACAAAAAAAAAAAGAGAGAGAAAGTGGTGGGGAAATTTTAACCGCTGTTAAGTTAAATCGGCTAAAACGCAATATAGAATTGGTTTGGCAACAGCAGACGACAGTACAGGCATTTGCTTTAACAGATAAACAGAAAATATATAAAAGAAACGAACTGGCCACTAAAGCAAAAACTGATACAACTCGGCTCCTTAGTTGCCTTTGGAAATCAGGAGATATTTCAAGAAATGTGTTCATTAAGATGATCGACGCTCAGATTGCTCCCATTTTACTGTATAGGTCTGATGTCTGGGGCTACCAACAGCTCGATGTACTTGAGAAGACACATACGTTTTTGCCTGTAAGCGTTATTGAACGTAAGTAAGCAAACGCCAGATAAAATGGTGCTGGGAGACCACGGCCGATATCCAATGTATGTTTTAGCGGCTGAGAGTTGCATTCGATACTGGCTAAGAGTTTGTAATCCGGCAGAAGAAAGACTGCCAAGGAAAGTCTATAATATGCTAAACCACCTTCAAGAATTGGGAAAAAAAAAATGGGGCGTTTTCCTTGAGACCATTATTATTTGTAAATGGATTTGGAGATGTTTTGGTCGCAACAGAGTGTTGGCCATATGACAACAATTTCATTCATATTTTCAGATAGAGACTCGCTAATCAGTATGCACAAACTTGGCATGATAAACTGGAAGCAGCAGAACGTTTTGAAAGTGTATTCTAGCTTTAAGCAAGTCCTGCGAACAGAACATTATTTGGATTACGAGATATCACAGTGTCAGAAAGAAGCATATGTTAAGTTTAGATTTGACATTTCTCCGGTAAGGGTGCATAAACTGAGATACAGAAGGGATGTGTCATCAAGACATTGATTATGTCCGGCTTGCGAAGGAGGTATTGCAGACGAGTCACATGTGTTGTTTAAGTGCAGGGTGTATGAACTATTTAGAGAAAATATGAATGCTATCAATAACGCTGAAGGAAGTGTGTCGTATTTAATGTGTCATGTGCCGATGAAACAAGTCTCATGTTTTCTGTACAATGTTTTCCAAAGACGATCACAGTTGATGCAAGAGGAGAACTGAAGACAGTGTGTGTTCATGCTGTGGAATGACGATTTTGAATGGACAAAGTTAAGTTCTAGCAAATATGCCATAGGATTCATGAAGTTAATGGATGGATGCTCGTAAATTTTGATTAAGAATGATTGAGGATCGCAGTTCTTTACGAGGAATGGAGACTGATCAGGTATCAAGCTGGTAAATGATCTGTTAGTGGGCTTTTATGGATGATTGATTACTGAGAAATGACCAAAGATGGAGGACGACTGATGATGACTATTGATCAATAATTATTATTTTTTTGAATAGTATGGTTGAGGATAGGATACGGGAGAGGATAAACGATTTAAGTCGAATTAACGAACATTGAGGATGCATGATTCAAATGATAATGATGACCGATTATCAATATTGATCAGTGGCCTCTGTAATTAGTAACTGATGATTGATTATGATTGATAAAATATCAATGGACAATTATTTTGACGGTCGAAAAATGCCGAGGCTTAACTATTAATGCGTGCTCCTATTGATACCTTATTGATAAATTTTCAAGAATTTATTCTTTGCCTGCCTCAATTCTAATGTCGATGTGCGTGGGACTACGAACTGTGTGAATGGTATGTCCATTTTTGCTACCCCCTTGAAATGATCATGTATATATGTTTATTCAAGAAAATGTCAGTGATAGTGTCAGTGGCAGTCTCTCTCTCTCTCTCTCTCTCTCTCTCTCTCTCTCTCTCTCTCTCTCTCTCTCTCTCTCTCTCTCTCTCTCACACACACACACACACACACACACAAACACACACATTCACGCACGCACACACACATGCACGCGCGCGCGCGCGTGCACACACACACACATACACACACACGCACGCACACACACACACACACACACACCACACACACACACACACACACACACACACACACACACACACGCACGCACGCACGCACGCACGCAGCACGCACGCACGCACGCACGCACGCACGCACACACACACACACTCACACGTGCGCGCGCACGTACACACACACTCAGCTGCTGCCCACCCAACCCAGCCACAGTTCCCTCTCCCTGTCTTCAGTCCACCCATTCTTTTTTTCCTAACGACCCCCCCCCCCCCCCCCCCCCCCCCCCCCGCCCCCCTCTACTGCCACGCTCTCCCTTAACAGCTGATGTTCTCAACCTGTCTTGTTACAGAACCGAATTTTTCCGCAGACAACAGAGCCAGTTTACCAGGTGAGCTTAGGAGAGAAATCTGTGCGATTCACTCTTTATTGATTGATTGCTTTCAGCTTATCTATTGATTTATTTATTGCCTTACCTATCTATTTCATGTATGTATGTACTGTACGAAATGTTGTAAACGCGCGCGTGTCCCTCCCATGCTCTCTCCCCCATCCGCCAGCACCCCACCAGAATCTCTCTGTTTCGCTCCCCTTCATTCCTCACCCCTCGCATTATCTCACCTTTTCCTTCCCATTCTGTCATTTCCACCACCACGTACCTCCTTTCTTCCCCCTTTTTTTCTTTTTTTCGGTCCTTCCCTCTCTTTTCTCTTCCCCATTTCCCCCATCCAGTTAACCCACCCCTTCCAGCTTCTCGTTCCCCCCCCCCCCCCCCCCCCTCCCACCGCTCTTCCCGTATCTGTAATTGCAATGATTGACCTCGGATTTAGCTTTTAATTTGTAGTTTTAACTTAAGTGTTTGAATTAAGAATTGGTTTCTGATTTCTGGGATAGAATTCACGGTATATTTATGTACCTTTCGTGCCATGTCTCCCGTTCTCTCTCTCTCTCTCTCTGCCCCCCC
The DNA here is from genome assembly GCA_016801955.1 of Conus betulinus. NCBI lineage: Eukaryota > Metazoa > Mollusca > Gastropoda > Neogastropoda > Conidae > Conus > Conus betulinus. The sequence goes on along the minus strand of JADBJO010012608.1, from coordinate 41,964 downwards.
CCCCCCCCCCCCCCCCCCCCCACCGCACCCCTCCAATCTCATCTCCTCCCCTTTCTAACACACATTCCTTCCTACCCTCCTCCTTCTCACATCCCGTTCTTTTCTCCCCCCCCCCCCCCCCCCCCTCCCACTACTTACCATCACACCCCTTACCCTCCGACCCTTTCCTGTCTCTTTCTACATCCCCATCCCTCCCCTTTTCCCCATCTCCCATCCTCCCTCCAGCTTTGGGATTTCACCACCCCCTCTCACTCCATACCTTGTTTAACCTTGAATTGAAATTGAAATTCAACTCACGTCTTTACGTTGGTATTATGAAATGTTTTACAAACCTGGAAGAAGCCTTAAGATGAAACGTCGGCTAGAAAATTAAGGAATGAAGCATTTGAAGGCGATTTTCACCCTTGTGTTTATTGATCTATTAATCTATCTACCTACCTACCTACCTATATGTATGTATGTATGTATGTATGTATGTATGTATGTAACAACACACGCACGCACGCACGCACGTACGTACGTACGTACGTACGTACATACGTACGTACGTACGTACGTATGTATGTATGTATGTATGTATGTATGTGTCTATCTATCTATCCATCTATCTATCTATCTGTCTGTCTATTTCTCTCTCTCTCTCTCTCTCTCTCTCTCTCTATATATATATATATATATATATATATATATATATATATATGATGAATACTAAAACAAGTTGAACGTCTTTTCCCACAAGGACAACTTTAATATCCAAGGTTTCGCCACAAAGGCTTCTTCAGGAATGAAACACACTTAATAAAAGGTCCATTCCTTAGAACGTGATTACTCCTCAGCAGTCACAACAATCTGTTTTAGCGCGCGCGCGCGCACGCACACACACACACACACACACACACACACACACACACACACACACACACACACACACACACACATACGCACGCACACACACACACACACACACACACACACACACACACACACACACACACACACACACATACATACACACACACACTCCCCCCCCCCCCCACCACACACACACACACACACACACACACACACACACACACACACACACACACACACACACACACACACACACACACACACACACACACACACACACGCTTTGCGATATACTTCCCCTGTGTGCAGGAACAGAATTTAGAAAATCCTATCGGAGCAATTGAACTTTCGTCTATCTAATGTGTATCGCGCGAGTTCAAAAAAAATCGTAGCAGAAGAGATCACAGTCATTTGTTTTTCTCTCGGATGAAAGTTACGCGTTGGTATGTCACAACACGGTAAAGATGTGAACAAAAGACATCAAGAGGGGTTCTGTTCTAAGAGGAGTGCCATTCTAACGAGAGGACCCGCGCCACACGACACATTTAAGGATAACTTTGAACATCACCTAGGGATTTGTTTTCAACCATTGTATGCATGCGTTTTATTTCACCGCGTGGAGATTATAATGGGACATTGATCCCAAACACCGTGCACTATGTAATTCAGAAATTGTGGTCTGTCAGTTGATGCCAGTTAGACTGGTCCCGCTGCTGGCCTGACTTAAAACCCGACAAACAAATGTATGAAGACTATACAGGACCACCTCAGAGAGGTGGGAATCAGTTTAAGAAACTACTGATGTATGGACCCACCCAATGCAGGGTCTTTCTCAGCCATTATTTATCTCGCTCAGAGAGAGAGAGAGAGAGAGAGAGAGAGAGAGAGAGACAGAAAGAAAGACAGACAGACAGACAGAGACGAGAGACAGAGAGAGAAATGTGCATGGGTAGGTGTGTCCACATGCGTACACGAACGTTTATACATGTTTAAGTATCTGATCATGTTTGTATGTTCACGATTTTTTTTTTTTTTCGCCGCCAAAGCTTTACTTACTGTTAACACTCTTGTATTTCACAGCATGTCTCAATTGAAGCCCAAGGACACGGTCATTTCACGATTACGTCACTGGAGTGTGACATCACCCGATACGACAGCATTTATTTATACGTCAGGGAGCGACCATAGGGAAGTGTACACACGTCAAGGAATCTACTCTTTAGCCTTGAGGTACAAACCATGCAAGCTGAGTCGGTTTTTTGTCTGAATGGTGGACGCTTGAAAACTCTGTTGGTCATATCATAAGAGCAGTAGAAGTGGACAAAGAGTGTAGGCATAAATTCTTACCTTGTGAGTGGTAAATCGACAGTCTTGATATAATGGGAATTGACATAAAATGACTTTAATTCTTTATTTTACTTCTTTTTATCAGTTTGTTTATTCATGAATCAGGAAGAATACAGGATCAAACAGTGATAATAGATGTTCAAAGATTCTCTGTGTGTGCGTGTGTGCGTGAGTGCGTATGTGTGTGTGTGTGTGTGTGTGTGTGTGTGTGTGTGTGTGTGTGTGTGTGTGTGTGTGTGCGCGCGCGCGCATTTGTTAGCGTGCCCATTCGTTCGTGCGCGTATTTTGTTATTTTCTTTTAATTTCTTTTCTTGCTTCATGATAATTTGCCCGTCAGAGACCACGAAAGGGTCAGTTTTATGCAGGGGGTCTTACCCAGCCCCCTCCCCAACCATCTCCTCCTCCAAATACTCCTTCCTTTCCTATCGCTCTTTTCGTCGCTCTAATACCTTTGTTTCTCAATCTCTGTCCTCTTCTTCCTCCTCCGCCTCCCCTCCCCCCCCCCCCCCCCCCCCCCCACACACACACACCCTCCCTCATTTTTCTACCACACTTGTTTCTCCAATTCTCCCAGTCTCTTATCTTCTTTCTTTCCCGTCTCTTCCTCCTTACTCTCCTCCTCCTCATCCCCCACCTACTTCATCATTCCCTGCTTCCCGCCCCACTTTCTTTCCTTCTCTCGTCATGTCTGTGCTTCTTACACCCACGCTCTGATTCTCCTCCTTCATTCATGGCCTTTTCTTCATTCCTTCACCATCCCTGGTTTTTTTTTTTCTATTTCCCCCTTCTTTCTTCTCTCCCCCCCCCCCCCCCCCCCCCGAACTCTACCCTATTTCATCTCTCTCTCGTGAATTCTTTCTTCTTCTTCTTCTCCATTCATCCTTTCTTCCCAGTTCCATATTTTCCTTTCCCCCATTCTCCCCGCCCCGCCCCCCTCCCTCTCTCTCTGTTCTTCTTCATCATCCCCGTTTCTTTTTCTCTTTTTTTTTTTCCTTTCTTTTTCTTCTCCATCACCCTTTTATTACTTTCATCTCTCCAGTATTCGTTTCTCCATTAACTCTTTCTTCTTCCCCTCATTCATTTCTACAGTATTCCATTCTCCTGTCCCAAATGCATTCCTCCTCCTCCCCTCCTTATGTTGCTCCACGTTTCCTACCCTTTTTTTGTTTTTTTGTGCATTTCTTCAGTAGTTGTTGTGTGCATGTGTCAGCTCACAGTGTGTCGACAAGTTTGGAACATATTTTCTTTTATTCTGGCTTTGTGTCTGCGTCTGTGTTAGGCGAATAGTAGCATAAGTGTCAATAGTTTGGAGTAACTGGCATGTATTCAGTCGTTTTATGCACCAAGGAGGAATTTTTCCTAGTTTCTTTGTTCCTCAACTCTTTGTTCTCCATGTCCCCCTCCCCCCCCTCTCTCTCTCTCTCTCTCTCTCTCTCTTTGTAACAGATATTTTCCCTTCCATTCCCTGTCTTCTGTCTCTATCACTCCTTGCGCTTTCCCATGTCTTCTTCGATCCCAGTGGCTCATTGCTTCATCTCTTTATTTTTTTCTTCCCACTATCTCCCTCAGCTTAACTCCTCATTTTACCACCCTCCTTTCTCAGCACTCTTTCTTTCCTTCCCACCCCCCTTCCCCATCGTTTCCTCCTTCCTTCCTCATCTCTCATTTCCTCTCTTCCGCTCCTCCATCTGTCCCCATCTGTTTCTTTCTTCTCTACTACCTCGTCTCGGTCTCTGTCTTCCACCGCAGGTGGTGCGCCTCATGGTTGAAAGCACGAGGCATCCGGGAGGGAGACGTGGTGGCCATCCTCCTCCCCGCCCCCCTCCGCCGAGCAGCTGTTGGTGGTGATGGGTCTCACTCTCTTGGGTGCTGTCCCCCTCCCTCTCGTCTACGTCATGTTCAGCGACGGCCGTGACGTCACTGACACGCGCTGGAGAAAGCTGACGCCACTGCCCTCATCGTGGACCCTGGGATGAGAAATGCATGTCGAGTCTTCGGGACCGGTTCGGGATTGTGGATGGTAGAGTGATTGTGCGTCTGTCTCCAGTTCTTTATTGCTCGGGGTGATTCACAATGGGCGAATAGGGTAATGTGGCTGTGGCTGAGTTTGCTGATTTCTGTTCTAATCACCTTCTACATGGAGGTTATGCTTTCATTCGCACCCATTAGGTCGTCAGTCTGTAGGCAAGACGAACCCATGTAAGTGTATGCGGATCTGGAGCAAACGGCGGGTCAAGATCCGTTCAACCTTGCAGGGTATATCTGAGCTTTTTCGCGTGCTCTTCTGTCTATATACCGGGGTTTTTGTCCCTAGTGCAACTTCAACAGAAACTCCCGTCTGATTAGTCGATGATCTTCATGGAATATTCATATTCACGCCGCTTTGGCTATTTTGTCTTACGAATCAGTTTGCCCACCTTCGGCACACAAACAACAAACGAAGTAGTATCATTATTTGCTTAACAATCAGTACGTCTTCATAACTTACAATCCTTAATCTGCGCGTGCTAAGATCCTTCCATTCATTTCTTTCATGTACCTAATGATATCCAATTGTGATTTAAAAATCAATTTAATATGATGTGAAATATTCCACTCTTCCATCCCCAACCCTCTTTTCCCTTAAACTCGTCCGATCCGCTGCCTCTCTCCCCCCCCCCCCCCCCCCCCCCCCCCCCCCCCCACCTTCCCCATCCTTTCAAGATTTAAAAGAGAAATTCATTCTTCAGGAACCAAAGCGTCTTGCCCGGCCG
>JADBJO010012608.1:12012-32012 GCA_016801955.1 Conus betulinus | reverse complement strand
GCCGAGAGCAGCCGAGGGTTGGATTCTTTGACACTGAGAACGTCCAAACGTTGGTGCAGCGCCACCCAGAACTGCAGGCCCAAGGGCAGTGGCGGGCACGCGTGCTGTTCACGGGTAGTTACCCTGTGAGGGCTAATTGTCTTCAGGCTGTGGGAGTGATCACCGATGAGCTGCGCAATATCTATGGGTCAACGGAGACAGGGGTGGGCAACTTACGTAAAGTCTACACTGGCAATATTGAGGTAGGTGCGTGCGCGCGGTCGCGCGCTTGTTTGTGTGTGTGTGTGTGTGTGTGTGTGTGTGTGTGTGTGTGTGTGTGTGTGTGTGTGTGTGTGTGTGTGTGTGTGTGTGTGTGTGTGTGTGTGAGAGAGAGAGAGAGAGAGAGAGAGAGAGAGAGAGAGAGAGAGAGAGAGAGAGAGAGAGAGAGAGAGAGATTGTTCATGTTTACTCATATCTTTTTGTTTCTTTTCTTTTTACTTTTTCGGTTTTTGTTCTTCACACACATCATTCCCCTTCATTTATGAATGTTTCAGTGCCCAACGTAGGCCATAAATTATAATCGAAATCAGTCGAGAGCCACAAGGTCAACAAAGATTACGTAGAGTATAGTAATGGAATAAGTAATCACATGTGTCTGCGCGCAAAGGGCCATTTTTCATCGCGCGAGTGCGTCCTCAACACAGAGTAGAACTTAGAATGGAAAGCATGTAATTATCCAGAACAAGGATGAATGGGCTTGTGATTACTCTTTCACATACTAAATTCAGAGGTAGGCCCATTGTGTATTTCCTACTCATTCATTGTTAAGTGGCTGGTCAATCCTCGTCAGATTAAGATTTTGCTAAGGAGAAAGAAATATGGTGATATGGTTTTACATTTGAAAGCCACAGGTCTTTCCCTGTCCTTAAAGGTTTAGTCCTGTGTAAATGTTCTTTCAAACGTCGTACATCTGAAAATACCACAGATTTAATAGGCGTTGAACGAAGTCCAGGTTTGGGTGGTTTTATTAATGCACTACTACATACAATTCTGTAAGATTGTTACTACTCTTTAATGTCATCAACCGTCAAAGTGTGAACTGTTTGATTCCGTTGTCTTGTTAACAACGCTAACGCATTACCATTTACTTTACCATTTACATTGTGAATTGTTATAGATTCATGTTTTGTAATCTGGCCAACTGGCTGAGTACTCGGCTACATTCCAAGTACTATGGTAACGTGGCAATAATGGTCTTTTCGCTTAAAAAAATTCCCCACACATAACATTAATTAGGCTGTCGATGGCTCTTGAATCTTCTGAAGAATCTGTGCAATTACTCTGAAAGGTGGAAAGATGTCCAGTTTTAGATTCTTCCCAGAGACAGAGAGAGCACCGATGGCTACGGCACTGGGATGTGGTATGTAGTGGACATAACTGAGATGATTTCATTTTGACCTTGGAAGTGAGTGAATCAACTATTGGCTTGCTTCTTTTCTTCTTCAGGTCTATCTGCTACGATTCCTCATTTAGTTTGCATTCTGCAGCCAAAGTGATTCTTCAGGGCTCCGTATCCGTAGTACTGTTCTCTTTGTCAGGTGCACGAGCAGCTCTGCCGGAGATAGTGTTGCAAAGACATCATGACCAGATCATCATTCTGTAATTTTACTACAAGAAATGGAATAGCTGGTATCCGTATTGTTCAGGCAACAGTCAGCTGTCATGTTATCAATTACTAAGCACACGTTTTCCTTGCAGCTGTGTCTGGAAATATTTCGATGCATAAATGCAGCCTTCATTTCAAGGACATTAATTTAAAACACAGCTTTTCATGAGGTTGCCATTATCGTTCAGATATCTGACCCCCATACACACTTCTCCAGTCTGTTCACACTTACATCAGACGTAATCACAAGATCAGGCTCGGTGTCACATGTGTCATTGTATGCATTTTGCACACTGTCAACCTACCATCTGAGTTCTTGCTTGCACTTTAATGAGACTACCATAGTCTGACCATGGTTCCTATGACCTGCTATTAAAACTTCCTTTTTTGTCATTGACTAAATCTTGATAATGTACTGGACTATATTTGACTTCTCAAAAGCTATTTGCAGTTTTTGCATGTGACATGAGATTGTGGAATATGTGTTTTTACCAGTTTCTTGTACTTCTAAGATTATTGGCTCTATCTGCAATGAGAGTCACTGTATAGATAGATAGACAGCATTAATATTGTCTACAAGATACTGAATGGGTCTGTGCAGGCTCAAAGACCGTTTAACCGGGATGAAAAGAAAATATATGTGTTTTGCAGGAGGGATAGAGTACCTCTGATGTTTTCTACAAATTATCATTTCATGATTTTTGAAAGTTAGAGTCGGTGGTGATCTTGCTGTTGTTCGTTCTATTTTTTGTTTTCTATTTACTTATTTTTGATACTCATTAAACTCGCTTCTGAGAGATTAGCATAAACTTTTCCACATTTTGTCCAATTCTTTAGCAAGCTGTCATAATATCTCTCACAAGGAATTAGCGAGCGCTTGGCTTTGCTCGCATTTCTTACTGCTATGTCGAGAAGAATAAAACTTTGACACTCTGTCAGCCAGTCTAGAAAGTGACGAAAAGCAGGGCATCATGGGCCTGAAATGCTACCAAGGGATGTTAAAAACTTGACCTTTGTTGGATTAAAAAGTAAGCACACAATCCAATGGATATTCCAGTGCAAGTCTGGTTCTGTCATCGCAAGCACAGCAAGTGACAATTTGCATGCAGCCACATCTCACGTGACTTGGACTGACGAACTGCCATGCGATGAATAACTAGGAGGTCTGTGCGGTCTACCTTTTTAGGGTGTTAAGTAACCTAACATGGGGAGAGAGAGAGAGAGAGAGAGAGAGAGAGAGAGAGAGAGAGAGAGAGAGAGAGAGAGAGGAACAAATACATTTCATAGTCAAGACATAAAGCAGCCGACAAAGAAATTTCAAAAGAATAAACCGAGGAAATGTATGCAAAAAAAATACGATTTTAGTGCTGCCATCCGTTCTTAGATCATTAATTACTTTTTTCTCCTTCTCCAGGATTCCAAAATTTTGGCGATTCTTTATATCCGACCCTCCCTCAGCCTCTTTTCTTTCTCCCACTGGTCATAAGCTGCTGACTCCTCAGATCTTTAGTGTCTGATGACATGATGGACCTTTAAAAATCTTTAATGAGACATTCTTGCAGAATGTGTTCCAAGTCATCATTGACCCTTTTCATTCTTCAGAAGGTCACAACATTGCTCTTGCTTGGGTTCCTCCTGGTCATGCTGGCATTTGGGGAAATGAAATGGTTGATCGTTTGGCCAGGAATGCCACAGCGAAGAGAAACTGTCCAATATATGTCTATCCCCTACTCAGATGTGAAACCGAAGGTTATTGATCATATTTGAGACCTCAGACAGGAGAAGTGGAATACACAGACGGGTAACAAATGTTTCCAGATCCGTCCAAACCTAAATGAGTTCCGCCTCAGCATTAGACACAGTCTAATTGAATTTTAGGGAGCTACATGAAGTCAGACATTAACACTTTACGGCAAGCTCAATGAAGACCTTGTTTCGGGCTGTTCTCCCGTATTTAATTTGTGATATTTTAAAAGAAATTAATGTTTTTAAGATGGTCTACTTTTACTTGGGTGTGACAGACTCTTTTTTAGCAGGCCTTTTTCAATTCTCTCATTGTTTTATATAGTGTTTCAGCCCTGACATGAGCTTTGTATTCAGCAGGGATTCAAGCAACATGATTTGATTTGACTTTCACTCCTCATCCAAACAGGCCGAAGATTTCAACTGTGGCCGACCTATCCAGGGACAGGAACTGAAGATCTTGGACAAGAACTTCCAGGAAGTGGAAGTAGGCATGCGCGGGCAGTTGGTGATTCGGAATGACGTCATCTTCACTGAATATCTGAAGCAGCCGGTGCAGTCCCAGGAGGTGATGCTGGAAGGGGGATGGTATATCTGACCGGTGACACCGCATGGCAGGACGCCAAGGGCGATTACTTCGTGGAGGGCAGAGTCGGCGATTCCTTCCCTCTGCCTGGATTACTCTTGTACCCGGAGGTGTGTTGTTGTTGTTCTTCAGTTTAACGTCTTTCCACTAAATCTGAGTGAGTGTGTCTGCGTGTGTCTGTGTGAACATGTGCATGTCTGTCTGATTCAATTACAATAACAAATGAGCAACCCTATCCCCCCCCCCCCCCCCCCCCCCCCCCCCCCCCTCCTCATCTCGGGGAAGCATTAATTTAAAGCGAAGAACAAAAAATCTAATTACACAATATATAATACCAAAGGAGAGCGTCCAATGGGCCACTTTGTCAGTTCTTGAGCACTGTCAATCATATTTGGATAGGTAGTACGAACAGTTCAATTAATGTGTAGAAGGACGAGCGGTTAACCACTCAGAAAAAAAAATGTTAAACAAATTTAAAGATAAATACCAACTGAACTATGTGACAAACTTTTGCAAATTGTGTAAAGATAAAACCAGTCATTTAATACTCTGGATAGAGACAGGGAACCGGATCCATCAGAAAAATCGTCACCAGTTTTGCTAATACCTTTTTTTTTTTTGGACAGTGAATTAACAGATGTTCAACTCCAAGTCTTCTCCACACATACACATGTAACATTTTTGCTAAATTTTGTTCGAAGTGAATTCAAACGCATTCTGTGCATTAAGCTTTGTATTTCTCTAGGTATGGAGGCAAGGTCAGGTCTTGATGAGGCCAATAGATTTTTTTCCAGAATTGGGTTTAATACAATTGTGGTAATAGTTAATTTCTGAGTTCTCTAATACATTTCTGAAATTTTTACTGGACGCTTCGTTTATTAAAGAATAGCATTCACTTAAATCTAAGGGCATGTCAAGTGGTATTGATCCTTCGGCATTTCGGGCTGCCTTTCTTGCAGCCTGATCGACCCTCTCTCATTTGCTGAAATTCCACAATGAGAAGGTACCCAGCAAAATGTAACTGTAATGTATTTAGCCGACAGAAGATGTATGACATGATTAATTTCTGTTATCATCTCAACACGTACTTTTGGATTGGAAGACTGAATAGCGCTAAGGGCCGATTAGAATCGGTGCATACTACAATTTGACAAGAGTTAATAGGAAAACTCAAGACGTGGTGTAGAGACATCAAAATGGCAACTAGCTCAGCACTGAATATTGAAAAAATGTCTACCAAGATGGTACAACTTTTCCACTTTTAAATCAGGTATTATAAATGCTGCTCCTGTATCTAGATTATCTAGCACTGAACCATCCGTATACATTTTCAAATAGTTTTTGTATGTATTTTTCTAAATGAATATCGATGACATTTTTCAATATGTACGGTGGATCCTTTTTGGACACATTTGCATAATTTGTATCAAAGGTAGCTTTGGCTTGCTCCCATTTTGGAATAGGTAAAATGGACAGCTTATTAGCAATTTTTGTTTCGTTTATATTAGAATCTTTTTTGGAGATTAGAGGCAAATGACTGGATTGATTTTGTAGATTGTATTCTTCTGGCCCGTTTTTCACGAAATCTGTTTCTGAATTAAGGACACTTCATTTGCACAGAAGTTATCCTGTGAAAGACTCTTTAATATGAATTTTGAAGCACATGCTTTTCGTAATGCATTCAGAGGTAATACTACTCCGATTTCACTGTATGTTCCTATGTTAGATGTATGTGTGGGAACTCCAAGAGCAAGTTTGTAAGCCTTGCAGTCAATACTCTGTAGTTTATTTTAATAGATATTGTGGTGCGCTGAAAAAGACTTCTTGAGCATAGATTAATCGTGAACGCACAAGAGCAGTAGATAATAAAGTTAAAGTATGTATGTCTTGCCCCCACCGTTGTTTGTTTATGATTTTCAAAAAGTTTAAACTTTTCCTTGCTTTATTCAAAATATATTCAATGTGTACATTCCAGGAAAGTTTGGAGGTTAAATACACACCTAGGAATTTAACCGTTTTTTTTACATACTCTAAAGCAGTTCCATCTAAAGTAAATGAAGGTAGTTTCTCCGGGTCATATCCAGCATTGAAGAGCATAATATTTGTTTTTTCTACTGAAAGTACAAGCCCGTTTTCATTTAAAAAACTAGCAATTTTATTCAGTTCATGTTGGTATTTGATTCGTATATAGTTTAGCCATCTTAAGGAGTTTTTTTCTTTTTCATAGTTACCTTCATCCATAGGCATATATCGTCAGCAAACTGTGCTAACACTGTATCTTTATCTAGGCCTTTGGGTAGATCTGCCATTAAAAATATTGAATAAAATTGGGGAGATTACTGATCCTTGCGGAAGACCCATTTGTAATTTTCTTGGATTTGAATATACATGTTCTATTCTTGTTTGAATAGTTCTATTTTCTAAAAATGATTCTACAAAAATTATACATGTTACCACTTATTCCAACAGTTTTCAGTTTATACAAGAGTCTTTTATGCCATACTTGCTCGTATGCTTTCCTTATATCAAAAAAGGTTGCAAGGATATTTTTTTCGTCGCGCGAATTGTTGTTTGACATGTGTGGTCAGTTTGACTAAGTGTTCTATAGTTGATCTACCACTTTGAAATCCAGCTTGATTAATAGGTATAATCTGATGCTTATTGCAATAATAAACTAATCTTTTTAATATGATTCTTTCCATTAATTTACACGTGTGTGACGTTAAAGCTATTGGACGATAACTATTAATATTTGAGCGAGGCTTCCCATGTTTATGAATTGGAACAATAACAGACTGTTTCCATACTAAAGGTATTTTGCCATCATTCCAACATTTTTCAATACAAAAATGAAGTAAATGTGTAACATTTGGTGGCAGATGGCATAACATTTCATTGGAAATGCCATCCAGACCTACCGATGTTTTCTTGTTACCTAGGTTAGAGAGACATTCCTTAACTTCTTCAAGTGTTATGGGGGCGTTTAGATAGTGGTTATGGATAGGGTCTGGTTTGCTATAGATAGTTTTTTTTTCCCTCTTGCTCTCTGTGTGTATGTGCTTTGTGTTGATAAACTCTCCATGCAACTGTTTTTAGCAAATAAAAAAACAAAAGCTTCTGCTTTTTTCATAATTTGAAGGAAAATTGAGATGTCAAGTTTAATGGGGCATTGAGGTAAACGAATTCCATTCTTCATCGTTTTTAATTTTTCCCATACTTTTTGTAAATCTTTATGGTTTGAAATCTCATTTTTACAAAAGGAAGACCAGTATTTTCGTTTAACTTGTGCTATTGTTCTATTAAAACTGTTTTTTTTTGCTTTTTTCTTCTCAAGGAGTTTTTCAGCGCGCCCAGGCCCTTTACATCGTAAGTACTCTCTCAGTTTTATGTTCTTCTCTTTTTGGCCTCTTCACAAGTCTTGTTCCACCACACATTACCCGTATGCTTTTCTGAGTTCACAGGTTTGATCTTCGGAATTGACTGGTTGGCTGCAGACAGTAACGCATTTTGAATCCGATCATATATTCATCAACATCTTGGGTATTTAAATCATTGGAGTCTATGTTAAATGCTCGTAATAAATGTGTGAATTTATTCCAGTTTGCAAACTTATAGTTATATTTGGGTATTTTTTTTTTCTGAGTCATATCCGTTGGTTCAGGACTTAGGGTTTCAAATTTAGTTATTATAGGTATGTGGTCGCTGTTCAGTGTATCATCGAGTATTCCAATCACATAAGGGCGCTAGATCTGGAGTTATTAAGGTCAGATCTATTGCACTTGGTTGATGCTTTGGATTATCGGGAATGCGTGTTATTCTACCGTCATTGAAAAGATAAAGTGATGAATCAACTATATTCTCAAGAAAACGATTGCTTGATATTGACTGGCAGTCTTTTTCCCAAAACGGCGCATGAGCATTGAAATCGCCAGTTATCAAAAAATTGTTTTTATCTGACTGCAAGGAACGTAACCATTCAGTATTTATATCGTTAGGTCCTTGTGGTAAGTAAACAGATACAATAGTTAATATTATGTTAGGGTTTACTTGAACTTTTACTGCACACATGAATATGAACCTGGGTTGTCTGGTGGAACAGGACTGACACATGAAGTGTATTTCTCGTCTTCATGAACGTAAAATGGCAACATTGATTTTATCCGTTGCATCCACTTTTTGGATGATTGGAGGATAGTAATAATTATTTAGTTTTTTTTGGCAACTTGTTCTTTCGCACATTTAGGACTGCAAGGCTAGTACATTGTATTTTTCTTCAGCAAGATGTTGAATTAACTGATCATGACTGGTGGCGATGGATCGACAGTTCCACTGGAATACCTTGAAAACTTTGCCTGTCAGCATGAATCTTGCAAACAACTACAATTGAGTAATTTGAACAGGAAAAGTCAGCATACGTGTGTGTGTGTGTGTGTGTGTGTGTGTGTGTGTGTGTGTGTGTGTGTGTGTGTGTGTGTAAATGGTGAAACTGTCAATAAAATAAATCAGAGATGCTGAGTTAGTATATCAGCAATACTAATTGGCACAAGTGGTGAATAAATAGATATTAGTCTACAGTCAGAAACTTTGAGCACTGAATTCCTGCAAAGTGTTTCCATCACCAGCCATACAATGCGCGCTAAACATGTTCCTCCAGGGGGCGAGGATCGTAGCGTGGGTCTTCCAGGAACGGCTGGTACTGGGAGGGGCCGCGTTGCTGGAAACGGTAGCGTCGGGCCACTTTTTTGGGTTGTCCAGAACAGGTTCCTGATGTGTCTCCCGATGTTCTTGGCGAGAACACTAGCCCCTCTGTAAGTAGGATGGAGGTCGTCCCGGAAGTGCCAGGTGTTGACGTGAAGGTTAGTGTGGCTGATGAATGAGATGTTGTCTTCAATCAGCTCTGATGCCAGCAAGGCGTTGAAGAGGTCCCCCTTGATGTTAAGCTGGGAGTCTTTAGATGGTGCAATTTTGCTGATGATGATTTTCATTTTAGGTTGTTCTTTTGAAATGTCTCTGATACATTTTATGAATTCTTGCTGCTTTCCATTGGAGATTTTGATTTTAAGTCATTCACGGCACAGTGAACTAAAACGGCGTCAAAGGCTTTCTCAGCAGCTTGTCGAGACGATTCGAAGGACGGGTCGCAAATCCTTGATCGTAGACACCTTGTGAGACACGCATCGAATCCATAGGACTGGCCCAGTCTTCTGCTATTCACTTTATTTGTCACCGAGTCATGAAGGATCAAAACACTTGGGAGATCAGGGTCAGGGTTAGGGTTTCGATCTGCTTTCTCTTGTTCCGTAGAACTAGCTCTGGGCCTATTGCGTCTTTCAGCGGGGCTTTGTTTGACGTCATTGCAGTTTGCGATTCTATTTTTTTCTTCTGATGTTCTTTTTTCAGATTCTTTGGTTTTGTTAGTTGTTTCGGGTCCTTTCTTCATCGCCTTTTTGCTGTGTGGTACTGTAGGCTACTGGATTGAGCGATACGCGATGGTGATGCGCACGATCCAGCAGCTTCGGCATAGGTAGGCTTAACACTATTGTTGGACTCTGTTTGGGTTCCAACGCTGTTGACGCTTTTTTTTCTTCCAAAGCTCATTTGACTGCACGACCTCATTCTGCTGGTTAATAATTTTTTCTAGATTTGAAATCCGTGAGCAGAGCGCTGCTACCATATCATGTAGTCAGACAAAGCAACTCTACTCACTCCAGGCCCGATGTGTTGACTGCTGGTTTCGGGTATTGTAGCGCGGTCCATGCCATGGGCAACCAAACCGTCTTCGTCGCTCTTATTACTTTTCTTGCGTTTTGCGCCTGGGTCGCCCTCCCGCCGACTGTCGGTGCCCAGGATCAGTGTCCTGAGCGCTGATGACTCGGTTCTTCCATCTTTGGTCCTCCTCGATCTCGTCATTTCCATTAACTTTGCAAAAATCAGTGCTGCCTTCTGTTTCAGTGCTTGACCGTAGCCGCCATTGTGTGTGTGTGTGTGTGTGTGTGTGTGTGTGTGTGCGCGCGCGCGCGCGCGTGTGTGTGTGTGTGTGTGTGTGTGTGTGTGTGTGTGTGTGTGTGTGTGTGTGTGTGTGCGTGCGTGCATGCGTGCGTGCGTGCGTGTGTGTGTGTGTGTGTGTGTGTGTGTGTGTGTGTAGAGTTCATGGATGAAATAGCAGCAAATATCGTGCTAGTGCATGGATCTTGCTATGCATGGATTTCTCGTGCAGTTGTGTGTGTGTGTGTGTGTGTGTGTGTGTGTGTGTGTGTGTGTGTGTGCGTGCACAATTGTTTCACTGGAATTCCACTGCTGTTTGTGTCTGTCCGTACCCTCCCCCAGACCCTCCTTACCTCTTCCAGTCTGTCGTCCTCTCCCCCACTCTCCAGCCCTGATGTGGCGCTCGTTGTCGGCCGGACTATAAACATCATGACCCGACTCCGTCTCTTCTCATCCTGTGACTCTCAGACCACCTGTTCCAGTCACACATGTGTGTTCCCTCCTCTCAGGTCTTCCTTCTTCATCTCATTTCGGCTTCCATCAGTATTTCAGGTTATCCAAAACTGTGTAGGAATGATGCTTGGATGGCACCAACAGGTATATGATTCGCAATTTTCCTTGATTTTCTGAATTATATATTACCTGACAAATGCAACACTATTCGCTGGATTTCTCATATAGGATATTGGCGTTGAATCTTGTCAACTAAGACATTAGTTATCAAAGACTGAGAAATGGGATCTTTCTGTCCATGTATCTGAACAACGAGAACATTTTCACCACTTTTTGCCTTGATTCGGTCGGTCTGGCATTACGCACAGGTTATGACGTCCGCTATCTTCAGATCCACGTATTTTCACTTTAGACGACTGTCTGATATTTGCTCGAGTAACCCAGGTTAAATCGATCTACGGTTTAAGTCCTGTTTGTCAGTCATGACTTCAAGATACCAGCTTTGTTGTCCACTGAATCCATCTTAGATTGTCACGTTCTTTGTTCGCATGAAACCTCACTTTCACCTGCTTCCTTTCCATGTTTCAATAATATGCTGCAGTCCTGTCCTGCGCTGAAAAACATGTCATTGTCCTCTGTTTCTGATGTCCAGCTCCTGGAGAGTAAACTGCAAGGTCATCCCGGTATCTTGGAAGCTGCTGTTGTAGGAATCCCAGATCCTCAGACCGTCAACAGGGGCCTGTGTCTGCGTCCGACGCAACAACAACAGCAGTATCAGCAGCAGCAGCAACACCAGCAGCAACAGCGCTAATGCTGAGGACCTTACCGAAGAAAATATCTTGAAAATGTACGAAGAAATATTTCACAGCGGTTTTAAGAATTATCGCGACATTGTGCCCAAGTGGTGCCTCTTCTTTGAGCGGTTTCCGCGAAGCTGGACCGGCAAACTGAGTCGCAAGAAACTGCGGATTGAGGCCATGAAGCGTTTGGGGATTTCTGAGTAGTTTCTGTAACTTGTACGCTTGTGCACTACAACAGTTAAACATTCAAAAATTTGAACATTCTGTTCCCTATTTTAGTAAAACCTGAATTTTATGTCCTCGAGGGAATCAAAATTATTTAAAACCTACAGGTGATTGGATAATTTCTGTTTGTTTTTTGGAAAAAGCCTGATTTTCCACGTCATCTAAGTTTTTGGCCCGATTGTAATTCGTCTGTGACGAACATTTCCAGTTTTGGAATTTAAAAGAAAAGCAATCGTCGTTTATGTGCTTTAACCCGAATTAAGACAGAATTCTGAGCAGCAGCATCCCTACAAATGACGATAAGATCATAACTTGGGGACAGCCCGCGCTATGACAGTCAGTTTGGCTATAGCGCTGGGTTGAATTAATTATTATGGAACAGGGGCACTCGTTAGAAATCGAGATGGGCTCACACGCACATATACAAATATAATGTGCTCTTACATATAAGCAAAGATATACGGATTTAAGTGGGCACGCATGGTTGACGGGAAAAGTAAAACATGACAAGTTATGTATGAGCAAACTCTCTGTATTTCTCTTTTCACACACACACACACACACACACACACACACACACACACACACACACACACACACACACACACACACACACACACACACACGCGCGCGCGCGCGCGCACGCAGGCACACACACACACACACACACACACACACACACACACACACACACACACACACACACACGCACTCACACATATTCTCGCACATGTATACACATACTTGCATACACAGCAACACACACACACATGTGCGCTTCGGACAAATTCTCTCCCTCACACACACACACACACACACACACACACACACACACACACACACACACACACACACACACACACACACTGGAGAGAGAGAGAGAGAGAGAGAGAGAGAGAGAGAGAGAGAGAGAGACAGACAGACAGACAGACAGACAGAGAGAGAAGAGAGAGAGAAGAGAGAGAGAGAGAGAGAGAGAGAGAGAGAGAGAGAGAGAGAGAGAGATTAACATTAAAATCAGAAAAAAAAAAAAGTCAAAATCGAGCAGCAACAAGTTCAAGGTATGCCGTGTTTATAAAGAGAGCAATGACCTTTGTCTTTTCAGTCAGTGGGCTAACTTGATTTGTAGTTTCTTTGCATGATGGGATTTATGAAGATCAGAATGATTTTTTTCTTCTCTTTGTTTTCAGCAATACAATCAACAGTCTAAGAGCAAGCCTTGTGTGCTTTACAGTCAATGCCTGAACACTTTAAAGTCTCACTGAAGAAAATCATAAACACTGCAGTAGAGACAAGAAAACAGAAAACATTAGTACAGAGAGAGAGAGAGAGAGAGAGAGAGAGAGAGAGAGAGAGAGAGAGAGAGAGAGAGAGAGAGAGAGACAGACAGACAGACAGACAGACACAGACAGAGAGGGAGGGAGAGGGACAGAGATCGACTAACATCAAAATATATCATATTCCCGTCCTTATTCAAGCAATTATAAGAAAACAAACTGGCTATGCTCTGGCTGTGACATGTTTTAAAAAAAGTATTCAAACACATAGGGCAATTCATTACAACAACAACATAAATACATTTCATTTCAAAAAGTTACTTACACATCCTCTTCCCTCTACATATCCCGGAGTGCAGTGATGTAATATCAACCACTTTGTAAAGAGGAAGTCGAAAACACAAACGTCACAATACCACTGAGTATAGGTGACGAAGCTCACAATATAAAACTTGGAAGGTGTGAATGGAAAAAGCATTCACTTTAAAACATCCATCACATCCACCCCCACAAGAAGGAGTGAAAATGTGCACCATCACCACCACACAAAAAAGGAGTGAAAGGGGGGAGACAGGTGGGGAATAAATAAATGTGAGAGAAAGGTGGAGAAACTATAAGGAGTAAATTTCATCAGCATTTTTAAAAGTTCATAGTTATCCAATTCACCGCCAACCTCCTACCAACGACAATAATTCTTTAGTGGCGGAGCCGGCGTGAGTGAGCTATCCCTCCAGAGGGCGCCATCCGTTCAACGACAGTCCCCACGAACTTGCCGATACCGGTGACCCCGACAATATTTTAACAAGGCCATAGACGTGGAGAGGAAATCAAAACTGAGGTCACCATCAGAGCAGGGCATGAAGGGCCGCAGAATTCGGGATTAAAAAAAAAAAAGCTGATAGATGAGGATGAGATTGACGACATTGATGCTATGATTTCCATTCTGGTCTGAGGCTGCATGGCAGGACTGTACTCAACGCCTACTTTCGTCATCTATCCCGGCGTCAACCGGGCCCGAGAGATACAGACACCTACGGTGTTGGTCAGGAATTTTTGAGCAACACTCTCAGAGACGCATTAAGTGGATGAAACTGGACTGTGTGGTGCCAGTCTCCCCAACTGAGCCCATAGCAAACTCAGCTCTGTGTAGGGGTGGTCCGGGCAGAAAAAGATGCTGTAGATTTTGATGTTATTCCTAAAGTTGACTCGTTGATTTAAGAAAACATGTCTGGGAGCGTCCCAGTGCACCAAAATGGGATAATAGTCCCATGATTAAGACGTCACAGTCGATGGTGTTAAAAGTGGCGGCCGAATACAGCACAGCGAGGATTGATACACAACTTTACCGGCTGTCTGTAACAGATTGTTTACAAGTCACAACAGAGTGATGTCAGTAGAGCGATGTTTACAACAGACTGACTGCAAAGGTACAAGAGTGGTTATCTGTTTCTAAACGGGCCTATAGCTGGGGAGAGAAATACACGCTTAAGAACACTGGACAAGAGTGGCATGTTCGAAATTCGGCGATAATTTCTGAGCTGCTCAACTTCAAGGTTTGACTCATTCCAATGAAAATTTAAGCCAATCATGCTTATAGCTTGTGGCATAATGCCAGTATTATGTTGTGTATTCATGGTATCAGTTCTAACACTTAGAATTTCGTCTGATCTGGTAAACAGCGCTTGCTGTATGGTACAACGCTCGTCCCTGTTTTCTGAATTGAACAGAATTACATGCCGAGCTCTCAGTGCATGAATTCCTTTAATGTTCAAAGTTAATGCGCTGTGACCAAAATTGCGTGCCTTAGTTTAGTTTGTAATGCAATAATTGGGTGGTTCTGGCTGACGGAATTTGGAGTATAGGCCTACATATTACACCGTAGAGTTTGAATAACGTACACGGGGAAAAAAAACATTGTCCATTGTCTTTCCTGCCTCCATGTTTTGCTATTCAGCTGTGTACTAGTTTTTAAATCATTATTATCAATGTATCTAGATGATTTTTTCCCAAAATAAAAGTTTTGACATGATCTGTGTGACTGGCATGTAAAGGATGTGAACGACTTGAGAATTTCAGAATTTCTTTTTCCTTAATCCTCACTACATGCTTCCTGAAAAGTTTTTAATTCTGTCGTATCACAGCACTACGTTCTCTTCGATTTTCCCACTTTGTCTCTCAGATTTCTGTTCAGTCTGTTTTTCGAAGATTGTTTTATGAGGTCAATGTTTATGCAGATTATCTTCATTGACCGTCCTGTGCGTCATCAAGGCATTCTAAATCAAAACAAGAAAAACACACAGCATTAGGCAAGACCTCAAGAACAGGCTCCTCTGTGTCCTGTCCACGTTTGATAGAAATGCTTTCCAACTTTGACTGGGTTTCATATGGACACTAAGCATTTAGGGTTGTACGGCCATACATCTTTTCGAAAGGACCAGGAATGGTGGCTACCCGTGTCTTGTACCCCTAGGAAACGATATGATGTTTGTCATCTACGTAATAGAGATGCTTTGGTAGGGCTGTACTGGTCAGATTTTGAGCGTGACGGGAAACAGAGCAAGGTAGTGCTCATAACAAAATTCTTTTCCCGAATGAATCCGTGTCATTTTCCTTACTGACGTCAGTAATCTGCTCCTTGCCCTCTCTCACTCTCACACGCATTCTCTCTCTCTCTCTCTCTCTCTCTCTCTCTCTCTCTCTCTCTCTCTCTCTCTCTCTCTCTCTCTCTCTCTCTCTCTCTCACACACACACACACACACACACAAAACCAAGCAAATTCAATCCGTTTACCGTTTTAAGGCATGGAAAATAAACAATAGTAAACTCTGCATTACAAAACAAAACAACAACAACAAACAACAACAACAACAACACACACACACACACACACACACACACACACACACACACACACACACACATATATATATATATATATGTATATATATATATATATATATATATATATATATATATATATATATATATATATATACACGCGCGCGTGCACACACACACACACACACACACACACAGAGAGAGAGAGAGAGAGAGAGAGAGAGAGAGAGAGAGGAGAGAGAGAGAGAGAGAGAGAGAGAGAGAGAGAGCTTAGCTTATAGACAAAATAATACCGAAATAGAATGGTCACCGGTCATTCTCATGGTGATTGCTATCAGGGGAGCATTGCTTTGTGCATAACTGTTGTTCGTATGGTCCGGGGAATACACATTTATTGTAAAATAACTTGTCTCTTTCGCGTTGTGAATTAAATCGGCGTTACTTCATACCTTGTTTTGAGTGTTCGTGTGTATTTTGCCTTGTTAAAAAAAAAAAACCGCTGCAGTGTGTTTTATTTTTCGCTGGTAAAATGTTTACAGCTGGAATCACTTTACAACTATTAGTAGTTTGATGAGAGTGAATGTAGAAAAAAAAAAACAGACATGAAAGCAGTAATACAGATAGGTCAGAGGAAATGTAACAGCGAATGTACCAGGCCCTACGTTTGGATGCTGCTACACCGTCGTCTACCGGAGACGGAAGGATGCCGACGACGACCACATATTTGGAAAATAATGAAACCACGGGTCACACTGGTCGGTTTTTGTTTGTTTTCGCTTTGTTTTTGTTTTTTATATCTGTGCACGGAAATGCAACAGATGATGTACGGAAATCTGCAAGGGAGGTAATCCGTTCATGGCTCGCGCTCAGATAGAGTGACCGGACCTTTTTGCATGAAACTAATGATACTGGCGGGCACGCCCGAAGCAAAGCCAGCCACACCAGTTAGCTTTACAGTTGAGGGAGAGAGAAAACGCCAGAGTAAACAATCCGGCGGCAACGTAAACTGAGAAACTGAGAATAGTAATAATGGACATCTACACCAGCAGCTACCCACCCAACCCCAGCCTTTCGCCACCCCTTCCCTCACACATCATTTGTGATTTTATTTTCGCAATGGAATGATCTGGACCTACATCTACGCTAATTGCTCTTTTCGCTCACATACTGTTTCGAAAACAAACAAACAAAAAGAAAAAAACAGTACAAGAAACAAAACCCCATAAACGCAAGTTTTGTTTTCGTTTGATGATTGATCACGTTTCACGTCATAAAAGTTGCAAAGTAAATAATTTGTAATTGTTTGGCTGCCTGTACGATTTCAACTGGCAATTTATCCACATGTGATTGTTTTAAAGTTTCAGTATTGTGTGCCGTTGAGGTAGAACAGAAGTCAGTATGGGGGGGTTCAGTGCATTGAAATAGTTACTTTCTTAACGATATAAGTCTGATGAAAGCGGTTGAAAATTCAAACGTTTACGGGTTATCTGGAACCATTGACGCAGGCTGCTGGATCTTCATCAGCACAAGAATGTACGTGCGTCAGGAGTCACAGATTGTTCCTGTTGATGATCGGAATCGGGAAGAGATAAATAAGAAGATTTTTTTCTATCTAGTAGCATCATCACCACGCCATTGCTCCTTCCCCACCCCCTGTACTTTTCCCCTCTCCTCCTTTCACATGCCTTGGGACTGGCATTTATGAGGACTATGTAATGACGAAAAGAGTCAAAACAGTATATCCATGATATAACTGTCGTGGATGTTCAATCAGCTTTGTTTTCATTCCCATTCTCATCATAATTGAAAACGAGGGACGTAAGCATACATGTAAACAGAAGTTTCTTTAACTTTTCAGCCAGAACAATAATAAACCCGTTGTTAAATCCAGTATTATAGAATGCGTGTAGAATATCAAAGTCAAATCATAGAATGAAATCATCCATTTTGATGGCCAAGATAAATTTTCAGGGCCCGAGTTTTTTTTTTTTTTTTAAAATCACTTTTTTTTGCCTGTATTAGTTGTTGTTTTGACAAGTGTGTTTTTATTTCGTGATTTTTTTTTTTCTCCCATGTGTAACGGAAAACCAACAAGCTCTAAAGAAAATTGGAAATGTTACTCATGAGCCACCTTTCAATAACGAGATCCTGAAACTATTTAAGGACTCAAATAGATGACTTCTTTCTAATCAATAGGCCAGAAATAGCAATTGAAGCAATTTCATTTATTAATGTATATCCTTTGAACTTGACTGACATAATTTTTCAAATGGACAAACGTAATTAATATGAAATGTCTGCCGTCGTTCTCACGTATTGTTTTGCAGTTAATTTGAAATTAAATGAAACAGACATTTATGGCCAATGCGTGTGTCACCTCCCGCCACCTTATATATATATATATATATATATATATATATATATATATATATATATATATATATATTCTACAGAATTCCACTTTCAGTGACAGAGTTTTACAGTACTTTAATGTATATCCTCTGAACTTGACTGACATAATTTTTCAATTGGAGAAAACGTAGTTAATATGAAATGTCTGTCATCTTTCTTACGTATTGTTTTGCAGTTAAATTCAAATTACATGAGACAGACATCTATGGCCAATGCGTGTGTCACCTCCCGCCACCATATATATATATTCTGCAGAATTTCACTTTCAGTGACAGAGCTTTACAATACTTTCGGGGCAAAGAGATCCAAGCAAGTCGACTTTTGCCGCGAGAATTTCGTTTCTACAGTATACTACCAGGTAAAGATATTATTCACTGATAATGGCAAGCAGTTTACGGTAGGCTGTAGCGTATGAATGGCCAATAACAAAAACTAACGTTTGGACAAGTAGTAGGAAAGGGGAAGGAGGAAGAAGTACGGGATATAAATTGTTCTGCATGATCAGTCATGATACCAATGATTCAAGTTACATTTATCCTTTGTGAATGTCCCATTAGGTGATAAATAACAGGGTTTTGAGCCTCGTAATGCTTCCAAGTATTTAAGATAAACCAGTAGACAGGTGGCGGTTAGGTACGCTTACCTGGTGATTACGCTGATAATATTAGTTCCTCTCGATGTAGTGTTGGTGTTGATGTTTTGAACAAATTCAAAATCCAACATTTGACCTGTATCTTATTCCAAGACGTATGAGCCAGAGATTTTGACATTGTTGTCTCTAAACTAGCAGACACAGCATCACTATGTTAAGAAAAGAAAAGGTAGATACTTAGCGTAGATCATGTCTTGAGAAAATAAAATCGTGCATCATTTCTGCATCCCATGTAACAATGATGCGCCTTAGAATAGGTTTGTGATTGAAGACCCCTCAAAAGAATGTGCAGATCAAATGGCGAAAAGCAACAGACCTCATTACTAGGAAAAAAGAACATAGTTACAGCACTGCTAACAACTTGTAAGAAGCTATTACTTTTGCCTTCTTGATAAAGGACAATGAGAAAGAACTGATCCTTCTCAGACGGTGAACGGCTCTGATGATGAGGGAGAACAGAGACTCTGATGCTGCTCAGGACAAAAAGTAACCATCTCTTGATGTAATTGCTGTAACTCTTCTCGTCCCATATCCTCAAGCAGACTTGATGATTGTAGTAGTTTGTATAGGAAATTACTGCTATGCTGATAGTGAGATCCAGATCATGTTCTGTCTAACCAAAGCAGAGAGAAGCTGCAAGATCTGTTCGGTTACCGTCTCTTTTGCCCGGCTCCCGTCTCGGCTGGATAGGATTTCAGACACTCGACGTGATCCGTTACTTTCCAAGGTTGTCTGTTCAGCCAAAGTATGTTGAAGGGAGTTCCACATTCTCTGATTCAGGTTGAGGTTGAATACTATGAGCCTTCAAGAACTGTTAACAAACGCTTTTGTTTTTCTCTGAGCTGACGTGTATTGGTATGTTTTGATTTTGTTTTCCCTACTACAGTCTCATGGCGAGTTTCTGAACTCCAAAATGTCAGTTAGATTACAGACCTACTCTCAGGGTAAAGCCAAACAGAAAGGGAAACGATGCAGCCTCGGTGTGCCCTTTGGTTGCTCAAAAAAGTTTCTTAGGCTGTTGTGTGTGTGTGTGTGTGTGTGTGTGTGTGTGTGTGTGTGTGTGTGTGTGTGTGTGTGTAATCTTAGAAATCTCAGGTCAAGTCGTTGCGAATTCACACACACACACGCGCGCACACACACACACACACACACACACACACACACACACACACACACACACACACACACACACACACACACACGCACGCAATTACACCCCGACAAGCGCGCGCGCGAGATGTATTTGTTTATATCACGTCACGTGATCTAACAGAGATGCTGCAGTCCCAAATAAATGGCGAGGCCACCACTTCCGTCATCCGCCCTCTGGTGCACGAGTCCCAGAGCCAGCGTCTGGCCGGCAAGACTGTGGTGGCCGTAGGGG
>JADBJO010012607.1:55000-56994 GCA_016801955.1 Conus betulinus | reverse complement strand
TTTTTTGTAAATACAGGAAAAGGAAGGAAGAGAGAACGAAATAAAGACTAAACAAAAAACAAGCAAACAAACAGAGGAGAGAGAGAGAGAGACGAGAGTGATAGAGACGAGAGAGAAACATATGACAGACATTCTGAAAGACAGAGTGGGGGGGGGGGGGGGGGAAAATTCGGAAGAAAGGGTGTGGGGGGGGGGGGGGGGGAAGTGCCTTTTTTTTCAAATAGACAACTTGAAACGACGGGGGCGGGACAAAGAGAGGGGGTTGGAAGGGGGAGGGGGAACGAAAGGGAGGGAGGGAGGGGGAATTTAAATTTTTTTTTTTTTTTTTTTTGTCAACGAAGAACGATTTCAAAGGAGATGAAAAAAAAAAAAAAAAAAAGAAAAGAAGAAAAAAGAAGGATCGAAAACGAAAGAAGAGCAGTGACTCGTGTTAAGATCTGAGACGAGGAAAGAAAAAGGACGCAATCCTGACTGGCTATGGCGGAAGCGCAGCGCTCAACGTGGCGTAGAACCCTCCGCTTTTGTTGGGCCTTTTGTTGACCCCCCCCCCCCCCCACACCCCCCCCCCCCCACCCCCTCACGTTTACGTGGGCGGTTTTTCGTTTGTTTCTTTTTGTTTTGCCTTTTTTTTTGGGGGGGGGGGGGGGGGGGGGGGGTCGTTTTGGTTTTTTTTTTTTTTTCCTTACTTTTTTTGTCGTTGTAAACTTCGATGCATGTGTCTTCTTTCACTATCACATGGACTGTGCGGGATTTGGTGTGACGTCGCCAATACTTGTCTCACTCAGTCGAAGCTAAATTTTATTTCCATATCCATCATCTACACCACCACACGAAAATATCCTAAAGCCCAAGCCACACTGTCTCGGCTTTGGCCATGGATCCTCCCTGCCTCCCTCCCCACCCCCACCACCACCACCTCTGCCCCGCCTCCACCCGGATCCCCACGCTACTACAATCCGTATCAAACCATGGAATTCAGCTATTTGGGGGAGTGGGAGGTGGGGTGGGGGGGGAGGCGGGCGGGGGGGGGGGGGGGGGGGGGGGGAGGGGGGCACCGAAACAGAATGGCTTGGTGTTTGTAGTATTAGATCACGGTTTATCAAGGCCTGAGGCCGGGTTTTATTACGATTCCATCTGGAAACATGACGACAGTGGCGCGGATACCATCACGGACACAACACAAATTGTCACGATACTCGGAGCGCTGCCGTACGTACCACGGTTTGATCAGATCCTGAGGAGGCCGGAATAGCTCAGCTGGGAGCGCTGGATTCGTGATCCTGGGTGTTGCGGGTTCGAATTTCGGTACAGGGGGATTTTTCCCTCGGAGTTAACATTGGTTCTGACTCCATTCCCCATACAGTCCTTCGAATGAGACTATAAACCGAGGTTCCGTGTGTGAACGCACGCATAACATCTTGCACACAGGTAATCTCAGCACCAACTTTGGAAGAGAGAAGGCCAGTTTGGCCGTTGGTATGGATGACACGTTACACATAGCATGTACCTTCCCCGAAGATGGAGTATGGCTGCCTTAATGGCGGGATAGAAAAAAAAAAAACGGTTATTCCGCAGGAGTATCAGCCTGCGTACGCAGAAAGAAAGAACGAAAAGATCAGATCCTGCAGCTTCCAGTGTGACGATTTGGAATGGCTGTGAACCCAAAGTGCTGCTACGATCTGGGGGGGGGGGGGGGGGGGGGGGTCATCCCCGGGCGTCCGTCGTTTGGTACCTTGGTGACCGGGGATGAACCTTGACCGTCCTTGATGGCGCCGGGTGATCTGTGCATCACTTAACGGCTGTTCGGACATGTTCGGACCACTCACGGTTTTACTCGCGGTACCAGACAGTCTGGGCCTACTGTGGTCACTCTGGGACGTCAGTCTGGCCTCATCGTGACTCGCCGTGCACCTGCCGCACAGGCTTCCCTGGACCTTCATCACGCATAAGTGGGACTCGTTGTCTTGAGCGTTACTCAAGATGCGTGACGGTTG
>JADBJO010012607.1:45000-50000 GCA_016801955.1 Conus betulinus | reverse complement strand
ACCCCACACTGTTACACATTCAGACTGTGGCTCCCAGCAAAACCACCCAACACTGTTACACATTCAGACTGTGGCTCCCAGCAAACCACCCCACACTGTTACACATTCAGACTGTGGCTCCAAGCAAACAAACCACCCCACACTGTTACACATTCAGACTGTGGCTCCCAGCACAACCACCCCACACACTGTACACACATTCAGACTGTGGCTCCCAGCAAACCACCACCACACTGTTACACATTCAGACTGTGGCTCCAAGCAAACAAACCACCCCACACTGTTACACATTCAGACTGTGGCTCCCCAGCAAACCACCCCACACTGTTACACATTCAGACTGTGGCTCCAGGCAAACCCACCCCAACACTGTTACACATTCAGACTGTGGCTCCATGCAAACCACCCAACACTGTTACACATTCAGACTGTGGCTCCCATGCAAACACCACCCCACACTGTTACACATTCAGACTGTGGCTCCATGCAAACAAACCACCCCACACTGTTACACATTCAGACTGTGGCTCCAGGCAAATCACCCAACACTGTTACACATTCAGACTGTGGCTCCAAAGCAAATCACCCAACACTGTTACACATTCAGACTGTGGCTCCAAACAAACCACCCCACACTGTTACACATTCAGACTGTGGCTCCAGGCAAACCACCCAACACTGTTACACATTCAGACTGTGGCTCCAAGCAAACCACCCCACACTGTTACACATTCAGACTGTGGCTCCAAGCAAACCACCCCCACACTGTTACACATTCAGACTGTGGCTCCAAGCAAACCACCCACACACTGTTACACATTCAGACTGTGGCTCCAAACAAACCACCCCACACTGTTACACTTTCAGACTGTGGCTCCAAGCAAACACACCCACACTGTTACACATTCAGACTGTGGCTCCAAGCAAATCAACCAACACAGTTACACATTCACGCCTTTTTTGCTAGTCAACGTCGGCGATCTCTTAAACATGTGTAAAGTGGAATTATATGATTGAGGATCTTAGGAGTGTTCTCTCTCTCTCTCTCTCTCTCTCTCTCTCTCTCTCTCTCTCTCTCTCTCTCTCTCTCTCTCTCTCTCTCTCTCTCTCTCTCTTATCATGTTCATTTTGATAGTGGAAATGGTATAGCTCAGTTGGAGGATTACATAACAGATTGTATACTGACTTACCATGATACGTATGTATTGTTGTGTGGAGATATGAACAGCAGGACTTCTAATGTTTCACATGTTTGTCAGAGAATTAATGATGGCAATATTCTTGAGTTGCAATGTGCGAGTCACTCATTAAATGTCGGTAGATGTTCTCAGGACAAGACATTGAACAATTATGGTAAATTGTATTAAATATGTGTACTGCTGTAGATTTGTGTATGCTTAATGGTTTGTGTAATGGCGATCTTGAAGCTTGCTACACATACGTGTCAGATAGTGGCTGCAGTGTTATTGATTATTTTTTTTAATGTCTTGTGAATTATTTGCGTGTTTTGGTGATTCGTGTGAGCTAAAAGTGTGTGCACGTACTGAGTCAGATCATATGCCTGTAGAACTCCATGTCAGTTGTGTAGATGATAACTCAAACGCTAAACTTAATGATAACAGTTTTCATCTTGGAAAAGTTTGTATGGAATGATGATTATAGTAGTGTATTCTGTAATATAATTTGTCACGAATAGACTTTCAGGTAAAAATGGGCACATGCACTCAGTTTGATTGATCTTGATGTTAACGAAGCCCTGCGTTACTTTAACATGTGTATAAAGGAAGCTGCTGTCTGTATGAAAATTCAAGTAAGGCATAAAGGAAGTAATCAATCCCAAGATTGGTTTGATTCAGAATTGTGGTTATTGCAAAAAAAACATGTTCGTAGATTGTTGAATAAATTTGTGCGTTCACATGATGATAGAGACCGGCACGAGTATCGCAAGGCAAGACGTGAGTATAAGCATTTACAGAAGACAAGAGAGGAAACAATTTAATGATAGACTAATTGCAGAATTACTGTCTTCGGTGAATAGTCAGAAACTGTTTTGGGACACAGTGAAAAAGATATCTTTGAAACAAAATCAGCCTTCAAATAACATAAGTATAGGCACTTGGTTTGAACATTTTTAAAACACTGCTGACAAAAGATACTAATACTGATAATATGTTACAGTGTGAATATAATGAAGAACTGGTGAACGATAATTTAATCGCCCAATCTCTAAAGAAGAAGTTTTGTTTGCCATTAGGAAAATTAAACAACGCAAGGCTGCAGGACCAGATGGTATAATTGGAGAATTTATAAAAACATGGTTGTAAATCTGATCTCATTTTGAATTTCTTGGTAACCCTTTTCACTCTGTATTGACAAGGGAATATATCCTGAGAATTGGGCAGAATCTATTATTATACCCCTCTATAAGAAAGGAAACGTAAACAATCCAATAATTACCGAGGCATTTCACTTTGTGATGCTACTAGTAAGCTATACAACACGATCATTAACTGTAGGTTACAGGAACGGGTAGAAGAAAATAATATCACACGGAGAATATCAAGCTGGATTCAAACGTAATTACTCTACTACGGACCATATGTTTACTCTGATGGCTTTTATTCAGAAACAATTTTCTTTCAATCGTAAACTGTACGTTGCCTTTATTAATTTTGAAAAAGCTTTCGATTCTATTAGCAGAAGTATTTTGTGGCCTGTTTTGTTGAAAAATGGTATCCATGGAAAATTATATAAATATGTTATAAGTATGTATAATTGTGTAAAATCTAGAGTGAGAAGTGGCGGTAAATTGTCAGATTATATTGTGTGCACTAGCGGTGTTAAACAAGGTGACGTGTGTAGTCCTATTCTGTTTTCTTTATTCATTAACGAATTAACAGTTAAAGTTATAAATAATGGGAAGCATGGAACCCAGTTCACGGACGACTTTTTAGAATTGTTTATACTTCTTCTGGCAGATGATATTGTTTTGTTGTCTGAAACAGTTATTGGTTTACAAACACAACTGAATAATTCATGGCATGCTGCTTCTTCTCTACAACTGACAGTGAACATGCAGAAAAGCAATATAATTGTATTCAGGAAAGGTGGCTGTTTAGGTGCAAGAGAACATTGGAATTATAATGGAATACCTATGGCAGTCGTGAATGTCTACACATATTTAGGAATTTATTTTTCAAACCAAATTAAGTTTTAACTTTGCTTGTAAAGATCTAGCAAGCAAAGCAAAACACGCTGCTTTGTGTATAATGAGGAAATTATCAAGTCTGGGAAATCAGTCATTTGAAATTTTTGTAAAACTATTTGACTCCCAAATCCAACCCATTGTCCAATATGGTGCTGAAATCTGGGGTCTGGATAAAGCTGCAGTGAATTGTGAGAAAGTACATTTGTTTGCTTTAAAAGAGATTCTTGGGGTTTCACTACAAACATCTAATGATTTGATTTATGGGGAACTAATAGGTATCCAATATATCTGAATTTTGCAGTTAGATGTATTCGTTACTGGTTGAAACTGATAAAAATGAACGATTCTAGGTTACCAAAGAAAGCTTATAACATGTTGTGTAATCTGGATGTTATGGAGAAAAAAACAAACTGGGCAACAAAGTTGAGAATTAAGTTATATGAATTAGGCTTTGGATATGTCTGGTTAAATCAGGCTGTAGGAGATGAACTGACTTTTATCCGAATGGTTCGTACATGACAGTAGATGGCAAGAATGGAATTCACACATAAATGATAGTAGTAGATTTGATTTGTATAGACAGCATAACTCCTTGCATCATATTCCGACTTATTTGTCAATGAAAATGGACAGACATCTGAAATTTATAATGACAAGATTTAGACTGGGAATATCAGATATCTTTGTTCATCATTTTCGTTATAGGCAACATTACAACTCTGATCTCATCTGTCCATTATGCAAAAATGCATATAAAGATGAAGTTCATTTTGTATTACAGTGTACTGCCTTCAGTGGTCTTAAAGATGAGTTCATTCCGCCTAAATATTACAGACAACCATCTGTATTTAGACTCATCTTACTTATGGCCTGCACTAAAGAGGATGTTGTTAAAAAAAAATTCGCCTTGTACCTACACAAAGCCTTCAAACTCCGTAGCACAGTTTGTTCTTGAGCATGTGCTGTTTTCGTTTGGATCAATATGCTTTACAATATCATTTTTGTTAATGTGTAATCCACCCCATCATAAGGGGCTGTGGCCTATAATGATTAAATCGTCCGTATCCGTATCCGTATCTCTCTCTCTCTCTCTCTCTCTCTCTCACACACACACACACACACACACACACACACACACACACACACACACACACGTTTATGTGTGGGCGAGGGGGAACAACATAGTTCACCTACAGAGTGGACCGATTTCTAAGTTATGGATCGAAATGGAAAGCAAAGTCCATTTAAAAAAAAAAAAAAAAATTCCTTCAAGACATTATGCAGATGAAAGGCAATAACATTTAATGGCGGTACCGGTTGGCGACGTCACACGCGAATCAGCCTACCCATCTTGTTTCTCCGCTCAGACCCCCATTGGAGTAGGCTACAACGTCTGGTCCACCAAACTCCCAGGAAACCCTTTTGAACTGCGCGACAAAGCGTAGATTTCTCTGCGAACTGATGCACAGTTGTGGTCTGATTTCAGCGCAGAGGTTACGTTCTCAGCAATAAGACGTCAGATGAACAATGTGATGATAATCTAATGTGAAAACATTTAGCGGGCTATTTAGTGAGTGCATTGTAGCCTACACCGTCGTCCCTCTCTCTCTCTCTCTGTGTCTCGCTCTCTGTCTCTCTCTGTCTCTCTCTCTCTCTCTCTCTGTCTCTCTGTCTCTCTCTCTCTCTACCTCTCTCTCTCTCTCTCCCTCTGTGTGTGTGTGTGTGTGTGTGTGTGTGTGTGTGTGTGTGTGTGTGTGTGTGTTTGACGGGCAGATTCCCTCAGAGAGAGAGA
>JADBJO010012607.1:37500-40000 GCA_016801955.1 Conus betulinus | reverse complement strand
TAAACTGTACATCACAAAATTATCATTTATAGCCGTTAGTGACGGCTATTCTGGTAAAAAAAAAAAAACGTCGGGCATCATCCGTGACCCATAATGAACATACCTACAAATTTTCAGAAAGATCGGTCGAGCAGTTTTGTCTGGAGCGAGTGGAACACATTTGGACCACGGACAGACAGACACACAGACAGCATTTCTTCGTTCGCATTCTAAAGTACTCCCTGTTCTATAAGAACTGGGAGTGCAAAAGTTGTGACAGAGGGGCATTAAACCTAAGGTGTTGTCTACATACTGACACCGATTAGCATGTCGTTTGTGGAACGAGGGGCACTGTTTAGGAGGTGCCAGGTGCGCACAAGGAGATATTTCAGAAACAAGATCAAAGACTTCCTCTGAGGCTCTGCAGCTCAATCCCGAAGAATCTCTTAACATGCGTCCTCCATGTTCCAGATCCCCGAGGCATCAGACTTGCTACATCACCGAGTCACTCTTTGATGCCTTTCCTGAAGCATTTCCTCTGGTACCCCCTGTTCTGAACCTTGTTCCCCAGAAGACTGACGTTGGAGATCGGAGCAACTATGTTGATATGATGAAAGAAAGACTCCGAACCCTAAGAAAGAGAGAACATTAAGCCTTAGGAAAATGGAAGACGCTCAACGTAGCAAAGACGACTAAATCCTGAAAAAGAAGGCACTGAACCCGTAAAAAGAAGCTGTTACATTCTGTGAAGGAAAGACTCTAAATCCTCGAAAAGGAATAAGACACTAAGCGCTCTGGAGGGGAAAACAAAGCGCTGAAGCCCTTGCAAGCAAACAGCAAACTCTACAAAAGAACAGTAAACGATGACAGAAGAGAACTACATGGGAAAAACTGCTCAAGGAAGATACATTCTTTCCCTCTTAACAATGTTTTAAAACTATCTATTATGTCTGCTGTATGAAATGTTTCTGCTATCTGAGAAAAAAAGAAACACCCGAAGGTGCTGGGGAGGACCCAGAGAAGCACTGTCTTCACCTGCCTTTAGAGCAGTCTGTACCACCCTTGGAGGCCTGCGCTGTGTGACGATGGGTACAGGCACGCGCGCAGGACACTCCCATTAAGATATCAAGGGACATAACTGCTCCTGAACAGAGGTAAATCAGACTACAGGATGCAACTCATTACACAGCTTAAAGTAGCATCACCGTGGGTGTATCAGCCCGTATTTCATGACTGCAGAACCCAACGGCGAAAAAACACCACCCTCCAGCTGTCGAGCACACACCCCATAGACCCAACCACCCCCTGCCCACGGACAGATGAAGACAGTGCCACTCCAGACACAGCCAAGCTTTGGCCATACGGTCTTATGTGCCCTCAAGAGAGAATCCAAAGTTGTAGTCTTTCCCACTGTCAACAGGACTCTCCCTGTGGTCAGTGGATCTTTCCTCACCGTCACTGGACCTTTCTCCAGGGTCAGCCTAGTTAAGGCAAAGAAGAAATGTTTCTGCTATCTGCATACCATGACAAAGTAAAGTCGTATTACGTACCGTCAATAACGAGTTCTGGATAACTTGGGTTGCAAACTTGCGTCTGTGGTACGGGAATGACCTCACTGACTACACAACGGGGTATACTACAAGGATGCTAAGATTTGATTTTATCGCTGGCAACACCCTGGCACTATAGCAAGTTTTTTTGTTTTTTTTTCTCGTCATTGTAGCAGCTTACAGTCCATATATAATCAGTTCTAAAATTCCGTCAACATCTTTCGCTCGCTGTAAGTTCTTTAACATGTACATGGACGGATGTCATAAGACAGAAGCACATTCCAAGAAAAACAAGATGCAGAGCATATGAACGTACTCCCAGTAAGCAGTACAAAAAAAAAAAAAAAAACACAAACAATATATATATATATATATATATATATATATATATATATAAATCAGTTACTATAGCACTTTCTCCCATTTTGTGGTAGAAATTTTGTATGTAAGAGAAAAGAAAAAAAAAAATGTGGCTTGCCCGGCGGGGAAAGGAACCCCGGTCGCCCGCGTGACAGAAGGGGAAACTAACCGCAGTACTACAGAAGACCTTACAGAGCTAGGGTACACTCACAAAATTATAGCCATTAGTAACGGCGGCATTTATAGCCATTAGTAACGGCTGTTCTGGTAAGGTAAAACATCGGGCATCATCCGTGACCCATAATGAACATACCTACACATTTTCAGAGAGATCGGACCAGCGAGTGGAACACATTTTGACCACGGACGGGGGACACACACACACACACACACACACACACACACACACACACACACACACACACACACACACACACACACACACACACACACACAGCACAGAGAGAGAGAGAGAGAGAGAGAGAGAGAGAGAGAGAGAGAACATTTCTTTCTTCGTTCCCATTGTAAAGTACAACCTGTTCTATAAGAAATGGGAGTACAAAAAACAAACAAACAAAAACCAACAGTCATTCAAAAAGAATGGGTGAAAA
>JADBJO010012607.1:0-22500 GCA_016801955.1 Conus betulinus | reverse complement strand
GCACGTTCTGTCGAGAGAGAGAGAGAGAGAGAGAGAGAGAGAGAGAGAGAGAGAGAGAGAGAGAGAGAGAGAGAGAGAGAGAGAGAGACAGAGAGAGACAGAGAGACAGAGAGAGGGGGGGCAATACAGCTGTTAACTTTTCCTTCAGTTGTGTGACCATAGTTCTCGTTGTCATGTGTACAAGTCCAGCAGCTGTGTGGAAAGTCCACAGGTAGCCCTTTCACAACAAATGTGACCAAATACTGTCAGGCACTACACAATGCAACACGCTGCAGTGTAATGATAGCGAGACAGCGAAACAGGGACGATACAATCAAGAAGAAGACACTTTGCACCTTCATGAGCTGCCATATACTAACAATCCAAGAAATGTAACGAAATAAAATTCATTACGGGGGGCCGGAATAGTCCAGTTGGTAGAGCGCCCGACTCATGATCCTGGGGTTGCGTGTTCGAATCTCTGCCAGGCCGTTTAGGTACAGGGGGATTATTTTTCCCTCGGAGTTAACATTGCTTCTGACTCCATTTCCCCATACAGTCCTTCGAATGAGACTTTAAACCGAGGTTCCGTGTGTGAACGCACGCATAACATCTTCCACACACGTCAAATCCCATCACCAACTTTCGGAAGAGAAGGCCAGTTTGGCCGTTGGTATGGATGACACTTAAACATAGCATGCACCTTCCCGAAGCTGGAGTATGGCTGCCTTAATGGCAGGATAAAAAAAAAACGGTCATACACACAAAACTGCACTCCCTTTGTTGGGTAGATGGGATTAATACTTGCTTGTCTACACAGGGAGTGTCCGCAGGAGGATCAGCCTGCGTATGCATAAAGAAAGAAAAAGAAAGAAAAAAAAACACATTATAATGAATGTAGCGCCGTGAAATGTACTCAAACACAATATCACAAAATACAAAATGTTAAAAGATACGTTACAACAAGAGACGACATACAAATACAACGATTTTAATACTTTGCAATGGAGCGCATGTACAGGCAACCAACCCCACACAGAATATATGATAATTACGATGTGATGTGATGCGACCTGAAGTAAAAGCAGTGGATGACGATACGATCTGGGACAACACATTACATCACACAGAGCAGCAACACAGTGCGGTAATACACAACTCAGCACCACGCGACACACCAGACAGCAAGCATTTCGCTGTAGAACAGAAAACAGCATGTCCGCCCCTTGTTTCACCACGCCGTGCGACGAACAGTGTACAGGGCATAGGTACCGACCTTACCCCTGTCTAGTGTTCCCTCCCAGACAAATACTTGTTGGGCAAAGCAGCATCTAGTCTCTCTGCGCACCTCCGTGGCTCTAGCATTTACGCCATTGTTATAACAATTGCATCTTTGTTACATTTTGCGTACGGGATCCACGCAAAATGTGACAATTGTTACAATTCGTGCACGTGATGCAGGTTAGATGTAACAATTTTTTTTTTTTGTTTGTGTGTGTGCGCGGAATGATTTATGCTTGAAAACGAAAGGGTCGTTTACTCTCTCTCTCTCTCTTTAACCTTTGATTTGATACACACTAGGAATGAATGTGTACTATCTGTTTGCAAGGAAGAAAGAGGGAAAATGTTATTGTTCTGTTACCCTTCCCCCTTGTCAACAGACCTCTTTGGTAATGACAATAAAATATCGAAGTGTCAAAAAGTCTCTCTCTCTCTCTCTCTCTCTCTCTCTCTCTCTCTCTCTCTCTCTCTGTGTGTGTGTGTGTGTATGTGTGTGTGTGTGTGTGTGTGTGTGTGTGTGTGTGTGTGT
Organism: Conus betulinus; assembly: GCA_016801955.1. Classification (NCBI taxonomy): domain Eukaryota; kingdom Metazoa; phylum Mollusca; class Gastropoda; order Neogastropoda; family Conidae; genus Conus; species Conus betulinus. Next base: position 20,711 of record JADBJO010012607.1, on the reverse strand, counting down.
GCATGCGTTGTGTGCAGGTGTGTTTGTAGGCAATTGAGTTCTTAAATGCCCTCTTTAAATGCATTTTCTGCGCAAAATGTACCAATCATTAAATTTTGCGTGCATCACGTATGCATATTGTATAAACAATTATATTTTGCGTGGATTATGTGCGCAAAATGTAAACAACGTTTTTTTGTTACAATTTACTCTGCGTAAAATGTCACATTGTTGTGTTTTTGCGTTTTTGTTATTTTTGTGCTGTATCAAAGATAATATCCACCGCGAAACCTTTGCAAAAACAAAATCACTTTTCTGCTTGGAAAAGTAATTGTAGTTACAGATTGACAGAGTTAATCCCGGTAAGGGGCCGGATAACCCCAGTTGGTAGAGCGCCTAACTCGTGATCCTGGGGTTGCGGGTTCGAATCTCAGCCGAGTCGTTTCGGTACAGGGGGATTTTTCCCTTTTTGATAACATTTTTTCTGATTCCACTTCCCATACAGTCTTTCGAATGAGACTATAAAACCGAGGTTCCGTGTGTGAACGCACGCATAACATCTTGCACACACACGTCAAATCCCATCACCAACTTTCGGAAGAGAAGGCCAGTTTGGCCGTTGGTATGGATGACACGTTACACATAGCATGCACCTTCCCCGAAGATGGAGTATGGCTGCCTTAATGGCGGGATAAAAAAAAAAAAAACGGTCATACACACAAAACTCCACTCCCTTTGTTGAGCAGATGGGATTTATACTTGTCTCTCATACAGGGAGTGTCCGCAGGAGTATCAGCCTGCGTACCCAGAAAGAAATCCCAGCGCACGTTGTTTTTTTTTTGTTTTTTTTTTGTTTTTTTTTTTTTTGTTGTTTTTTTAATAGAGCATGGAGAACACTAAATATTGATATGTATATCATTGGATAGGTTTAATATTCCACGAAAATATATGAGTTTACTTCTTTTTCTTCTTCTTTTTTGTTCTTCTTCTTGTTGTTGTTCTTCCTCTATCCAAAGGCACTGACGAAGGCTGCTGTACGGAGGAGACCCTCCAGAGATCCATAGAACTTCTCCCTCGTCGATGTGTCAGCAGGCAAGGTCTCTGCTCTTCGCTTTTGTATTATAATGCAACAGTCATCAATTGATTGCAGTAACTTCACTGTCTCTATACACGGAGGGGAGAGTCTGCAGTCATCCCATCAATACTGTGAACATCCCCTGGTTCCGCCGTTTACGTTGAGAAGTGATCGCTGTTCCGGACGGACAGACTTCCTCGACATGTACTCTTCTTAATGAACGATCCGGGATCTAGCTTTTGGTCCGGATTCGCACCACACAGAGAACCGTACTAAAATTCACTGGGTTTCTACTTAGGCCATCTTCCATCTTTTGACCGCGTTTGGAGGCATGACTTTGTCAGTGTTTGTGTCATCTTACTGAGGGACGATTGAAGAAACCGACAGATACGGTGAAAACATAACTTTCTAGTGGAGGATTAAGGAAATAGATAGAGAGACACACGTAAATGAATACATAGATAACTAACTGAATAAATGAATAAATAAATAACATGAAAGAAATAAAGAAATGGATAAGTAAATAAACAAACAAATAGATAATTAAAAAGTAAATAAAAAGCAAACAACAAAAAAGGGTTAGAACACAAGAATACCTGTTTATTGTGACATTTTAGGTCCCATCATAAGCTTCTCTTCTACAGGTATATATACTGAAAGACTTAACTTTTTTTTTAATTTTGTAATTTGAAGCCAGTAGAGACGAATTGTTTACTTCGGCAAATATTGGCAGGTTCAGAGAAGAACAGAAAAAAATGATCCACTGCGTGGGGTCACGGCTGGGGTTTCTTCCTGTTACGCACGCGCAAATTTGTAAAACGGTTTATCGCTGTTTTGACATGATTTGCCATGTTTTGAAATGATTTGGCCATGTTTTGAATGATTTGACCATGTTTTTAAAAATGATTTGGCCATGTTTTGAAAATAATTTGACCATGTTTTGAAATGATTTGACCATGTTTTTGAAAATGATTTGGCCATGTTTTGAAATGATTTGGTCATATTTTGACATGATTTAGCCATGTTTTGAAATGATTTAACCATGTTTTGAAATGATTTTGGCCATGTTTTGAAATGATTTAGCCATTTTTTAAAATAATTTGGCCATGTTTTGAAATGATTTAGCATGTTTTTGAAATGATTTTAGCCATGTTTTTTTGAATGATTTGACCATGTTTTTGAATGATTTGACCAAATGTCTTTGAATGATTTGACCATGTTTTGAATGATTTGGCCATGTCTTTGAATGATTAGGCCATGTCTTGAAATGTTTTTGTGAATGATTGAACCATGTCTTGAAATGCTTTGGTCATGTTTTTGAATGATTTGGCCATGTCTTGAAAAGATTAGGTCATGTTTTTGAATGATTTGGCCATGTCTTGAAAAGATTTGGTCATGTTTTTGAATGATTTGGCCATCTTTTGAAATGATTTGGTACATGGTATGCATACCGACCCAAAGCGACTGAACCGATTCCCTATTGAACCACTTCTCCAGCTTAAATGCTGACGAAACCGGCAAAACAGGAACGGGACAGAGCCATCAGTGCCCGGTACTGCCGTGTTAAATCCAAAAGCTGCCAGACAACTCTGCAGCCAGTCAGTCCGCTCTCATGCGACAGCGGTAGCGCCTTCAGGCGGCGGGGACAATGTCGAATCGTCCCTGGACACAGAGTCACAACCAAACACCAAGTTCGCTCCGTTCAGCAGCTCCATCTGCAGAACCGATTCCAGCCTGCTGATGCCGCAGCCAGAGAAGTGAAAGGACAGCAGGGGGTATATATCACAGTGCATAGTGCGACGACGACGACGACGACGACGACTGCAAGCTGCTGAACTAGCTGGTGGATGTTCTCAAGTTGGCCCTGTCCTAACCAGGCGGCACCGCCAGCAGCGACTGCCGTGGGTACAGCGGCACCAAGGCTGGGGAAGACATCAGTGGTTTTCCTCTGACCAGTCGTACCACTCTCTCGCACGCTGACGGATAACGACGAGGGTGGAGACCGGCGAGGGGAGCGCCAGGATGACTGCTGCATGCTAGAAGCCAACGGGTGGGAAAGGGGGCGGCGTCATGGTGTGGACAGCTTCCACTTGCGATGACCGTCCTCCTCTGCACCTCTTCAACAATACTGTCAGCGCTGCAACCTGCACAGACATGCTTCAAACTCATGTCGTTTCCTTGTTCCAGAACTACCCTGAATCTCAGTTCTACCAGCAGGACAATGCTATATCATATAGAGCTAAAGGCACCATCTTGTTTCAAACTGCAGAACAGCATCCCACTCCTGCCTTTTCGGTCTTTCTCTCCTGACATGGCCCAAATGTAGCCTGTGTGGGGGACGACTAATGAGGCAGTACCTGCAGTCCAGACATACACCTGAAACCGCACGGGAACTTGCACACGCACTGATCCAGAAACGGAATAGCGTGCCCCAGGGTTTCTAGGCAGGCGTGTGGATTCCAGGCACAGTCTCTGCAAGGCCTGTGCGGCTGCAAACACAGGCATCCCAGCGGGCACTGATGACACACAAGTGACTAAAGTCAGTTTTTGTCACTGTCTTGCTTTCGTTTGTTTACAAGTGATGCGTTCTTAGCGTGGGGGTGGGGGGTGGGGGGGGTGGGTGGGGGTGGAGGGTGTCACAGAAAGAGATGGAAGTCCTGGATGGGCAAGGTAAAGGACAAGACAGGTTGCAACACCTTTGACTTGTTGCACCTGACTGAACAGTGACCGTTATGGTATCCCTGCAGCAGACTGTCGAGGGACATTAATCATGAATGGCTTGGACTGGCTTGGACCCGGAATGGAGTGGATTGGATTGAACCGGATTGGATTGGGCTGGATTGGTATTGGACTGGATTGGATTGGGCTGGATTAGTATTGGACTGGATTGGATTGGACCTGGATTGGATTGGATTGAATTGGATTGGACTACACTGGATTGGTATTGGATTGGTTTGGACTGGATTGGTATTGGAGTGGATTGGATTAGACCGGATTGCTATTGGCTAGGATTAGACTGGATTGGAATAATTGGTATTGGATTGGACTGGACTCGACTGGCTTGCGCTGGACTAGACTGGACTGAATTGGTATCGGGACTGTATTGAATTGGATTGGACTGGACTGGACTGGACTGGACTGGATTGGGATTGGACTGGACTGGACTGGACTGGACTGGTCTGGTCTGGTCTGCACTGGACTGGTCTGGACTGGACTGGACTGGACTGGATTGGACTGGATTGGACTGGACTGGACTGGACTGGATTGGATTGGACTGGTCTGGACTGGTCTGGACTGGCCTAGCCTGGTCTGGTCTAGACTGGACTGGACTGGACTGGTCTGACTGGACTGGACTGGATTGGACTGGTCTGGACTGGATTGGACTGGACTGGACTGGACTGGATTGGACTGGACTGGACTGGACTGGACTGGACTGGACTAGATTGGACTGGACTGGTCTGGACTGGCCTAGCCTGGTCTGGTCTGGTCTAGACTGGACTGGACTGGACTGGTCTGGACTGGACTGGACTGGACTGGATTGGACTGGTCTGGACTGGATTGGACTGGACTGGACTGGACTGGGCTGGACTGGACTGGACTGGACTGGACTGGACTGGATAGGATTGGACTGGACTGGACTGGACTGGACCGGACTGGACTGGACTGGACTAGATTGGACTGGACTGGACTGGATTGGACTGGATTGCACTGGCCTGGGCTGGACTGGACTGGACTGGATTGGACTGGACTGGAGTGGACTGGACTGGACTGCACGGACTGGACTGGACTGGACTGGACTAGATTGGACTGGACTGGACTGGATTGGACTGGATTGCACTGGCCTGGGCTGGGCTGGATTGGACTGGACTGGACTGGACTGGACTGGATTGGATTGGACTGGACTGGATTGGACTGGACTGGACTGGACTGGACTGGACGGACTGGACTGGACTGGTCTGGACTGGATTGGACTGGTCCTGACTGGACTGGACTGGTCTGGACTGGTCTGGACTGGACTGGTCTGGACTGGACTGGACTGGTCTGGACTGGTCTGGACTGGCCTGGACTGGACTGGGCTGGATTGGATTGGACTGGACTGGATTGGATTGGACTGGACTGGACTCTACTGAACTGGACTGGACTGGACTGGATTGGACTGGACTGGATTGGACTGGACTGGACAGGATTGGATTGGATTGGACTGGGCTGGACTGGTCTGGTCTGGACCGGACTGGACTGGACTGGATTGGACTGGACTGGACTGGACTGGTCTGGTCTGGACTGGACTGGACTGGACTGGACTGGACTGGACTGGATTGGACTGGACTGGACTGGACTGGTATGGATTGGACTGGATTGCTATCAGACTGGATTAGATTGGAATGGAATGGATTGGTTTCGGACTGGATTGGGATTGAAAGGGGCTGGATGGGTATTGGACTGGATTGGCGTTGTACTAGATTAGATTTCGTTGTGCTATACTGTTGAGCTGCATTGCATTGTTGTACTGCGTTGTATTGCATCGCACTGCATTGCATTTTGTAAATGTTCATCACCGACAGATTTGTTTTCACAGTTTTGGGGACGGTCTCTCCAGTTAAGTGAGACTTATCACCCTAAACACACTGCCATTGTGTTTAGGTGTCAACATAGCTACTGCGTGCTTATCCAAACAGCGGCAATGTCGGCCACGCTTTTTCACGGACAAACAAGAGGAGCAGATGGCGTTTCAGCCATGTTATAGGTCACCCTATCACACACACATACACACACACACACACACACACACACACGCACACACACGCACGCACACACACACACACACACACACACACACACACACACACACACGAACGCACGCGCACGCACACACACACAAACACGCACGCATGCACGCGCGCGCACACACACACACACACGCACGCATGCACACGCGCGCACACACACACACACAGAGAAAGAGAGAGAGAGAGGGAGGGAGAGAGAGGGGGGGGAGATAGAGAGGGAGCTACCCCCGGGTTCCAAATTGACGGGGGAAGCAAAATTTCTCAAACCGGTGTAACAAAGGAAAAAAAGTGTTTCCGCACTTTCCGATAGACGAATATGGGTAGGATATCATTCTGTGATTTCACCATCGTCAAGAGCGAAAGCGGGAGAACTGGGGTGGAAAGGAAGGGAAGGAAGGGGTGGTGTGAAAGAGAGAGAGAGAGAGAGAGAGGGGGGGGGTGGGGGGGACGGAGGAGCTGTTTTGTGCGGGGTCTTAGCCGGCTGCGACCGTGTGCTGGCCGACAAAGACACGGTAGGCTCTCCGACATTCAAGCTGTAACCTGATCTGCCTTAAACTGTCATCGTTTTGCTGCTTCGCCGCGCGCCAAACACCCCTGCAGTGTTTGAAAGATGAGGATCGTTAGGCCATGCAGAGCTGGCCTCTGCTCTAGTGAAGGCAATAGCACTCAGTGAAAAACAAAAACAAAACAAACAAACAAAAAACAAAACAAAACAAACAAACAAACAAAAATGAAGGGGACTTAAATGGTGTCAGTATTATAACAATGACAAGATGCAAAACATATAAACGTACTCCCAGTTTGTCTTGAATATGCGTGAGATATTCCATACAGAGGAAAAACCCGTTTGGGGCCGTTACAGCCGTTAATAACGGCTATTCTGGTAAACTTTGGGCATCATCCGTGACCCATAATGAACATACCTACACATTTTCAGAAAGATCGGTCATGTACTTTCTGAAACATTCCATAAAGAAGAAAAACCCGTGAAGGGCCGTTATAGCCGTTACTAACGGCTATAACGGTAAAAAAGAAAACATCGGGCATCATCCGTGACCCATAGTGAACATACCTGCTAATTTCACACAAAGATCGGCCAAGTACTTTCTTAGATATTCCATAAAGGAGAAAAAAACGCAATGGGCCTATTCTAGTAAAAAAATTTTAAAAAAAATAAATAAATAGATAAACAACGGGCATCATCCGTGACCCATAATGGACATACCTACAAATTTTCAGAAAGATCGGTCCAGAAGTTTTGTCTGGAGCGAGTGGAACACGTTTTGACCACACACACACACACACACACACACACACACAGAGCATTTCTTCGTTCCATTGTAAAGTGCTCCCTGTTTTATAAGAACGGACATGGTGAAACTCCAGGGCAGTTTGTGATGGCGTGATTGTGATGACCACAGGGTCCAGACAGTTAATGATATCCAGCAAAACCTGTTTAGCAAAGTGGGTACCTGTCAAACAACACTAACACATATCAAGCAAAACTTAACAGATATCACATAACATATATGAGCAACACTGAACACATACGAAGCAAAACTTACGTAAGTGAATCAAAATTAACACACATCGAGCAAAACTAACACATCAAGGAAAACTAGCTCACATTAAGCAACACTAACACAAATCAAGCAAAACTAAAACACACCAAAGCAAAAACTAACACGTATCCTCCTAAACTAACACACATTAGCAAAACTTATACATACGGGGGGGGGGGTAGGTGTAAAGCATGAGATTGTGGGTTCACACACACACACACACACACACACACACACACACACACACACACACACACACACACACACGCATGTGTGTGTGCATCGTGAATCCCGTTTTGTCCTTGCTCTCTCTCTCTCTCTCTCTCTCTCTCTCTCTCTCTCTCTCTCTCTCTCTTTCGTCGTTTTGTCCTTTTCTTCTTCTAAACGATAAACTATGTGAAACTCTTTCATTTTCACACCCACCCACCTTTCCCCAGTGTTTAATCCTCTGCAGCAGACAGGTGTGACAGATGACGTGACAGGACAAGTGCCCTGTCAGTGCTTTGCGGAGAGGCATGAGGCTGCTAGCACAGCTAGATGGACGAAACCCGCCTTCATGGAGGCTGAACAGGCACGTAAGGCCCGAGACAACGTCACGCTTTGCAGGCCTGTCCTCTGGAGCAATCCCTGTGTTATCCACTGGAGAGAGAGAGAGAGAGAGAGAGAGAGAGAGAGAGAGAGAGAGAGAGAGTTGCTTAGAGCCTAACCGACTGCAAAGAGCCGTATCAGGATTGTCACCGCGTTCAAGTCAACTCTCAAGTCATATTATAAAACAGACACACGCACGCACGCACGCAAGCACACACACACACACACCACACACACACACGCACACACACACACACACTCACACGCACGCACGCACGCGCGCACACACACACACACACACACACACACACATGCGCGCGCGCGTGCGAGCACACGCACACACCTATCCCTTCCCTCCCCCTACCCCCCCCCCCCCCCACACACACACACACACACACATACAGACACATATCCACATAACTCATTAAAAACACACCTGAAAAACATGTGAAAATTGGTTGTTAAGATCTTTCTCTCATGCAGGTCCCCAACACTCTATAGGAACGTGTTTCCACGATAAGGGAATGCGCCACGGCGATTCTTCACCTTTTAAAAATTATAAGAATGGGGTGTAAAAACAAAAAAAATGATAAAAAACAGCCGCCTGTGTGGTAAACGGCACCAGACTGGTTCTCTATTCTTATGGCAGCCGGCCCTGTGAGGCAGATCCCCCGCCATTCAAGACAACGCAGGCCAAGTGATATCCATGCTCTATAACCGGAATAGCTCAGTTGGTAAGCGCACCGACTCGTGATCCTGGGGTCCAGTGGTTCGAATCTCTGCCGGCCGGCCGTTTCGGTTTTTTCCCACTCGGAGTTAACATTGGTTTCTGACTCCATTCCATACGGGCCTTCGAATGAGACCTATAACCGAGGTTCCGTGTCCCTGAACCTCACGCATAACGTTCTTGCAAACACTCAAATCCGCTCACCAACTGTTTGGAAGAGGAAGGCCAGTTTGGCCGTTGGTACTGGATGACAACGTTACACATAGCATGCATCCTGCATGAGAAACTGGAAAAAAAATAAAGGCAAGTAATACTATAACCTGGCATCGAAACGATACTGACAACGATATGGCGGAATGACACGGTGCATGGAACGGGAAACGACTGAACCTGAAGCTTGTTGCCAGCTGGCAGCTACTTCAGTCGCACTACAAGTTAGGCAGCCCGTTTAAAAAGGAGGTGTGGATTTTGGCGCTAAAAGACGCTTAGTCTCTTAGTCGAATAAGGCGCTATATAGTATTCAGTATATATTGTTACTATTAACTCAGATGGCAACACCAAGAATACACCGGTGTTCTGGAGAGAACATAGACCTCTCTGCTAAGCAGGAAAATGTATCCCGGAGCCACTCAGTAATCGGAATCAATCTGCCATTCAAATTTCATGATGTCGGCACCTGTGGGCCACCATTCCATATTTCCGTCCCCAATGGGTTTGTGTTTCAGATCGATTCAAGATATTTCTACGCGTGATCTTGCTGATGGGAGGAACTGGACCGGGCCTGAGCCCGGTGGAACGGATCCTCCGCCGCTTCGTTAGTTAATGACTTGGCGGGGGTCCCTGAGTCAGGGTTCCATTCTTGCGACCTGCGTTCACGACTAATGAATTATTTTCTTGGTATCTAATGGATAGTTCATTAGGTCAGAAGGGGTAGAGGAATAGAAGATCATTGGCAAAGAGACGCAATAGACGGGCGATTATTGAAGAGCAAATGCGGTTAGAGTTAAAATAAAAAAAAGACATAACTGATCTTGGGGCACACCAAATTTTTGCGGCTGTAAGATTTGGACTGCGGTGTTACTAGGGGAGAAAACTTGATTGTATCAGAGACTATCAAAAGAAAACGATTTTGATTATAAAAAAAGACTAGTTTAGCTAGTTTTCTCAGAGATACTTTGAGATTATAACGCTAAAATATTTTTGAAAGCTCATTCAAATAGAACCTCAGGAACATTTCAATTCATATGCATTTGCTAACATTGATCCAAATCCAGATTTGCAGTGCTGTGCTGTGGCAGTACATAGCTGGGCTCTGAAAGCAAGGACTGGTTAGGATGAAGGTGGGGTCGTATTTTGCAATCACTAAGGCATAAGTATTCTTTAAATATGATTTGTTCTAATGCTGCTTAAAAGAAAAAAGAAATCCAATACTGACAAAGAAGGAAAAAGGACTCGATCGAGCACTATCTATAGAAGTGTCGATTTTCTTCAGAGTTGCTGGATAAGAATTGCAGCAGTTTAAGCACAGAAAAGAGGCAGGCAAAAACTGCCGCCAGTCATCATTACATTATGGGAGAAAATATTCGCTTTGGTGCGGCTGAGAACATTTAAACTGGATCGAAACTACATTTATCTCATAATACTATTGTGTAAGTGGCTTCTTAATGGTAAGGGTCAAGACAAACACAAAACATAAAACCCTCAACTGCATGATTTTTGAAGGAAATAGATGATAAAATATGAAACTGAAAAATACTCGTATCGCTTAGAGATGCACTGCAGGCAGATTAGGTGAAAAAAAGTGGTTTCCGCGGATGGGTTTGCAGATACCTAAACAAAAAGATGTGCGTGCCATGAGCCCAAAATCAAGAAGCTTAAGAGAATCTGTACAGTAACAGGCGTGTTAAACTATTCTAAGGAAAGTCATGTTAGACGCTCCTCAAAATAGGGCCATTACGGTTGTGAAAGAGACTCCCCCTGTCCACACCCCTCCCCCCCTCCCCAACCCCCCAAGGTCAGCAACAGGAGTGTGGTTGGTGTGTGGGTGTGTGTGGGTGTGTGTGTGTGTGTGTGTGGGTTGCGTGGTGTGATCTTTTTGTATTTTTTCTTGTGTTACCAGGGTTCATAATATAGCATATATTTTTTTTTTTTTTTTTTGGCACCTACATTCAGCGTGATGCTAATACTAAACGGCCGATGGGGAAATGCCGTGTTGATCCGTTGGGGTTTGTCGGGGGATTGCGGGGTACTAAAGATGTGCAACTCCCAGGGGAAGTTGGCGGACGACGCTTGGAAGAGCAGATGTGTTATAAATACAGTAGAGGGAGCGGTCAGCTTATGCAACGGTAATAGAGCTAAGCTGAATTGGGACGGATTAAGGCTTGATATAAATTGCCCGGTTTTTTTTAAGCACGATGGGCCGTGTGATTCACAGCATGTGGTAAATGCGTAAAAAATATATTGAGAAAAAAAAAAAACGAAAAAGTCGTGTGAAAAAAACAAAAGAAATAAAAGCGAGCCTGGATGTACAATGTGGACAGGAGGTTTTATCACGAACAGGGAGTGAAGAGCTAGCATTATTGGGCGGTGTGAGAATATTAGGAACCAGGTCAGCAATACATATGTCCAATGAGTCAGTAAATCAGAGCAGAGAGACGAGAGGCAGAAGAGCACGGAGAGAGAGAGGAGAGGAGAGAGAGATGGGAGAGAGAAGTAGAGGGAGGCAACGGGTTCGCGGGAGGGAGGAAGATGCGATATTGTTGGGTGGACGAGGGAAAGCACAGGGGATCCCTACTAGCGACAGAAATGGACTAAGAGCCGGATGCACGATTTTTAGCAGCTTTTCCCTTTATTGTTGTTTGGCCTCTGGGGTAGGAGATGACGTGTGCAACTAACTTCTAACTATGGCACACTGTACCCACATCGTCACAGATCACCTAGTGGAGACCTCTACTTATACGCTGGTCACACTGTGGTACCTACTGTAAGAGACCGTGCAGCGTGAACGCTCTACTCGATATACAGCTCGCACGAGGACTAACCGGCGTCCACCAAAGACCTGAAGTCGACGACTATGCTAACTGCCTCATACGTCGAACCCGGACTTAATCGTCACAGGGACCATGACGCTATGCATTTCAGGACCTCTGGTCACACGACCCCATACATAGTCACGGAGAGCTGGTGAATCGGTGCTCCTGACTCTGGTCCTCTAGGTGGTGGTACATGCGTCACGGAGGGGCACTGAAACTACAGCTCCTACCGTCCAGGTAGACAATGACCTACGCTGTTCACAGACAACTAGTGAAGGAGGCTCTGAGAGTCGGCGGTCACGAACCTACCCTCGTCCACAGGAGACGAGAAGTTAGTCCTGCCTCTGGTACACACTGACCTACACATAGTCGACAGAGAAATGGGAATTGAGATCCTGGACCTCTGTCACAACTTGACCTACATCGTCACAGGAGACCGGTGTGAATTTGTGCAGTCCTGCCTATGTCACACTGACTACATGTCACAGACGGCCGAGTGACGCCGAAGCTCCTGCCTTTGGTCACGCACTGACCTACATCGCACAGACCCGGGAACGCCGGGTCCAGACCGAGCGTCACAACCGAGATGACGCCGGCCCGGCACAACACGACCTACAGCGCACATACCGGTAAAGACTACCCTCCTCTGTCACACTACCTAGCCATCTCCAGAACCTGAGACGCCCATCCTCTCGTCCCACCCCTTACTGACTTACCCTGACCTCCACTCGTCCACAGAGACCGTGCATTAGCTCCTCCTCCTGGTCACACACTGACCTACATAGATCGTCACAGCGCCCGGTTTTTAGCTCTCTGCCTGCCCTCTGGTCACACTGACCATACAATCGTCAGCAGAGACCGGTGATTTAGCTCCTCCTCTGGTTCACCACGCACTACTGACCTACCTCGTCCCAGAGACCTCACGTGCGGCGCACTGAGGAGAACTCCTTGCCACGCCTATTGAATGACTTGACAAGAGGAAGGGGTTCAATATGCGGTACCCTCACCCAGTTACCCCCCTGCCTTGCGGAGCCTGGGAACGTGGGCCGGGTTGTCGTGAAAGGGGTGGGTGTTGTCTGGTGACTGACATGCTAATACCCCCCGATCAGTGACTGGTCAGCCCCTGCGCATAGGTTTTCAGGTAGACCTTCGTGTAGGACCTACCCTTCGTGCTGTAGTGGGGGGGTGGGGGGGGGGGGGGGGGGGGGGTAGGGAGGGGGGGGGCTGTTTAAAGCGCATATTATTGATGGTACGCTAGTTACATCGTCTGTCTAGGAGATAAGTAAAAGAGTTGAGTGCACTGGAAGAATGTGCGTGTTGGTATGGGTGTGTGGTGTGTAGTGTGTGGGTGTAGGGTGTGTGGGGTTGTGTGGTGTGTGCTGTGTGGTGATGGGGTATTTTCGTGGTGCGTAGTGTAGTGGCTGCGCGTGCGGGGTGGTGGGCTCGTTGTGATGTGGATTGTGGGTGTGTGTGTGGGGGTGGGGTGGGGGGGTTGGGGTTGTGTTGTGCTGTGTTAAGTGTGTACGTGCGGGTTTTATTTGTGCATGCCGCGTGGCGTTGCATTGTGTGTGTGTGGTGTTGTGTGTTTTGGTGTTTGTGTGTGTGGTTCGTGTGTGTCAAAAAAAAAAAATGTGCGTGTGTGTGTGGTGAAGGTGTGGTGTGTGTGTTGTGTGTGTATGTTTGTGTGCGACCCACCGTTGGTGTGAGGTGGTCCGTTATGTATTTGAAATTGGGGTGGGGGAGGTGTGAAAGGTGTGGGGGTGTGTGAATGGAGAGGGGTGTGTGGGATGTGAGTTTGAAGGGTGGTGTGGGTGGGGGTGTGTGTGTGTGTGTGTGCGCGCGCCCGGCAGCGCCAGCGCGGTGGGCGTGGTTTGGTGTGCTCTGAGTTGTGTGTAAAGGGTGAGGGAATGTCCTTGGTCTCTGTGTATGTGTGTAATGCGCGCGAGCGGCGGGGGGGCGCGCCGTGCGCAAGGCTTGTGTTCGGTGTGCGGTGTGACACTATATTGTTGGTGTGTGTGTGTGTGTGTGGTGTGTGTGGTGTGTGTGGTGTGTGTGTGGTGGTAGCTAACTTTGAGAGGAGAGAGAGATGAGAAGAGAGAAGAGAGAGAGAAAACAAAACGCTTTGCTTAACCAGACCCTTTTCCTGAAGAGGGCACACACACGCAACAGTTCCAAACATCAAGATCATGCTGAACCTGAGACACCAAGTAGCTAACAGACAACAGCAGATAATGCTGAAGCTTCTGAGACAACAAGGAGCTAACATACAACAGCAAGATCATGCTACATCCTGAGACAACAATGAGCTGACAGACAACAGCAAGATAATCTACACAAATACCTGCGACAACAAGGAGCTGACATAGACACAGCAAGATAATGCTACTGTCCTGAGAACAACAAGGACTACTGGACAGACAACAGCAAGAAAGTGCTACGATGGCCCTGAACCACAAGGAGCTAACAGACAACAGCAAGATAAGCTGGCTTGAGACAACAAGGAGAAGGAACAGAGAGAAAGAGAATGCTCCATCCTGCAGACAAACAAGGCGCTGACAGACAACAGCAAGATAATGCTACATCCTGAGACAACAAGGAGCTGACAGAGACGAGCAAGATAAATGCTACATCCTGAGACAACAAGGAGTTGACAGACAACAGCAAGATAATGCTACAATCCTGACAACAAGGAGCTGAACAGAGAACAACAATATAACGCTAGCATCCTGAGACAACAACAATGAGCTGACAGAGAAGCAAGGATACTGCTATGTGTACACAATGGTTAAAAATTTTGCTTCGTTCAACTGAGCGTAACTACATCCTTAAAGGCTTTGAGTATACCCTTGCATGTGTACACATGCGTTAAAATGTTTTTGTTTGTGTGGTTGTTTGTTTTTTATTAATCCCTCATTTTTTAATCAAATTGGCCCCCGAAAACTAAGGCTGCATTAAATAACTACGAGCGTTTTCCCGCGAAAAATAAAAAAGAAAAGAAAAAAAAAAAATTAATACCATAAAGACTGGAGTACAGGACAACAAAGCATAAATGTGTGTTCGTTTCCCGCATAAATACTTTCATTCTGTGCCTTATCTGAAATCCTAGAATGTCTAAAGAAGAAAACATCCACAAAACAGCGGGATCAATCTTTTAAAAAAGAGAACAAAACAACAAACAAACAAACAAAAAAACTCTAATTTCAGCATCATGTAGGGCAGCTACCTAAAACCTGGGCATTAAAGAGTTTAAGAAACCACTCCTAAAGAATTTTCAATTCAACATACATGATTTTTTGCAAGACACATAGTCATGCGTTTTGACTGTACTTGTAAGACTACTAGACGATCAACTGATTTTTTTTTTTAATTCAAAGTGGGGTATTTTCACCTGAAATAAAGGTTAAGGGAAGGAATCAGTCAGATCTTGGCAGCGCTTAACTTTTTTTCTTTGAATATAACGTCAGTTGTATGGTCAAACGGGCTGGCTGCTCGACGTGAGCGATATCAGTCCACCCCATGTAACTGTGCAATTTTCACAAGGAGAGCGAAAGTTGTCTACCCTATGTACCATTTGAATGAAAGGGAGCTAACAATTTTTCAGGACCAATAACCGAAGTCGACCATTATCCCAGAACTACTTTAAAAAAAAAAAAAAAAAAAAAACCGAGTGGGTGACAAACGTCACATAATATGGCACAGGCACATTGAGAGACATTCGCTGGACGTACACTAGTCCATTACGTTTCCATTACCAAACCTGTGCGCACGCGCATAACATAGTGGTGTTTTCTGCACGTAGACCTATCACGACGTGCGCCCCTGTGAAAGTCGAGCCATCCATCACGCTCCGCTTAATACAAAACAATTTGGACGTCCCACCCCCTCTCCTCCTCCCTAGGGTCACACCCCTCCACCCCCATGTGTCTTCATGCATACGGACAGGATGGTTTCCAGTACATATGTAGATGAACAGACCGTTTTTTCTTGGTTGTGTTTTTTTTTTTTTTTTTTTTTTTTTTTGTACAGGTTTCTGAAATGTTGTTCAGAAAGGTGTGTGGGGCCGCAACATTCGCAGATTCTAGATGATCAGGTTACGTCACCAAGAAGACGTGGTACATGTCAGCAATGACAACCATTCCACGATGATTATGTACAGTTTTGTATGGACTCTGAATGTACAGATTTTTTTTTTTTTTTTTTTTTTTTTTTCATGCTGAAACGCAACAAGGCATATTTACAACCACAGCCGGCCTAAAGACAGGTCCATAGATCAATAAACCTAGCCACCCTAACTCCCCCGTACACACACACATGCATGTCATGCCCGCACACTCACGCGTGCGCGTCCGCCTTATCCCCGTTCTTACCCAGACTGAAACTGAAGAGAGGAGAAGCAAAAAGAGAGAAGAGAGAGAGAGAGAGAGGCTAGAGATGAGAGCTACTCAACCCCAACAACACACACCACCAATCGCTCCGGGGGGGGGGGGGTGGGGGTTGGGGGAGGGGACAACACCCACCCAGCGCACCCACCCATCACAGGTACACAACCCACTGACACAAAAGCAAGATGAGGATATAGAAGAAAAGCAAGAGTGGTGTAGGGGCACAAAAGTAAGCAAAAAAAGGAAAAGATGGAAAAGTCAGAGTTACAAAACCAGAGAAAAAAGGCTAGCGGATCATTAAAAGGGAAAGGGGAAAAACATCAATGAGGTGTCTAGGGACACGTGGTCGGTAAAAAAAAGAGCGTAAAGATGGCCGGAACCTTCAACAAGGGGCATCCAGAAAAAAAAAAATACTACATGGTTAACTGACCGCGGAAAGTGGCTACAAATTGATGCAATATTAGCGGGTGAAAAGAATCAGGAGAACGGCACCACGCCACCATCGAGAAAGAGGAGAACAGAAGTAAAGAGTCGCTGATGAAAACAGAAAGGACTAAAAAATACAGACAAAAAGGGAGGGCGGTGGGGGGGTGGCAAACCACTACTGCACCGCAGAAGAAGGAAACTGAAAGGTGTGGGTGGTCTCGGACGGCAACCAAATAGGACAGATGAGCACTAGTACGTTCCGGTCTTGAATCGCAGTGAAACCTTAAGAATACCACGTACAGAACTGACCACCACACCCACCAACAAAGAGAGGGGAGAACAACAACACGTCGATACAACAGACGAATCCACAACAGGAACGCAACGCTCGCGCAGCGCAGCACAAGTTCAAATGCTGCGTTCCAGTGTGCTGTGCACTGCGAGGAGCGCCTACTAACACACACTAAACCAAGAGAAATGGAAAGAAGTACAGTGAAGAGTGAGGACTACAGATAAATCGCTGCATGTAGCAAAAGTAAAGGCAGAGTGGGTGACAAATAGCAGGACAGACACAGAGAGAAGAGAGAGAGAGAGACGGAGAGTCAGGAAAAAAAAACGTGTACAGTAATGGATAACACTCAGAGTGGGAACAAGGGGAAGTTCCAGAGGAAGGGGTGGGGTAGGACCCACAACATAAACGTAATAACTACCTAAATCTGTAGCCAGACGCTCGTCTGATAGCGGTCAACTGTTGAAAAAGGGGGGTCATGCTTGACTTGCGCAAGGCGGTTGTGCTCGGACACCAAGGACGAGGATCAGAAAGATACGTGTGATCATTCTAGTGGAGTGCATACTGCGCCACACCGCACCCCGCCACTCCAGGCTATCCCCCCAGCCAGACCGACGCTACTCCTACACCTCACCCTACCTCACTCAAGCCTCTACAGAACTGGACCATCTACAATCGCAATCTCGACACTTAGTATGGGGTGTCTGTTAGTGGATCTTAAGAGAAATTGTCCGTCAAAATAGTCCGCTGGACGCAACGTCGAAGCGCCCTGTGAGGACAGAAGGTGGGTATGATGTGGGTGGTGTGTGTGGGTTGGTGTGTGTGGTGTGTGTGTGTGTGTGAGTGTGTGTGTGTGTGTGTGTGTGTTGGTGTGTGGTGTGTGTGTGTGTGTTAGAATGTGTATTTGTGGTAATGGGGGTGGCTAGCAATCGTGTGGGTGTTGGTTTGTGTGTGAGGGATAGGGGGGGAGTTGGAAGGGTGGGAAGTGAAGTAGTGAGAGAGTGTTGGGGGGAAAAGAGGGAGGGGGGAGGGGGGTGGGGTATTGTGAATAGGAGTGGTAAGGGTGTGTTTGATTGGGGCCACAGCGGTGTGTGTTGTGATGTGGCTGGACCGGGTGTGTGTGTGTGGGGTGTGGTGTGTGTATAATCACGTGTGCGTGTTTTAGTGTGGTGTGTGTGCGTATGTGCGTGGTGTGTGTGTGGTGTGGGGTGTGGTAAATCAAGTGTACCGCTGTGTCCGGTGCGTACGTGAGTGTGTGTGGGTGTGTGTGTGGTGCTTCTGCGCGTCATGCGGGGGCATGACGTAGCTGCAGCGAAGTGTGGTAGTGTGTGGGTGGCGTGAATATAGCATGCGTTTTTATGTGTGTGATTTATTGGGTGTGGGTGGTGTGGTGTGGTGGGTTTAAGGGGTGATGGGGCGAGAGAATGTGAGAGCGGAGTGAGATATAGAGAGGCAGAACTAGGGGGCCGGGCTGTATAAATATTCCCCAGCCCACTGTTCATCGTCGATACAGTCTGGTCGTAAACTATGGTGTGGTCTAATGGGAGTTTTCAAGGATCATCGGCACCTTGTCCATCTGTGGAAATCAGGGGGAAGCTCTGTGGTAGACGGAAGGGCTCTGGGAGTAATCTGAAAACGAAGACGGTGTTGTTGTGGACCAACAAAAGACCGATCAAAGGAAAGAGACGTCTTTGAGTCAAACCGGTAGGTCGATCAAAATGTCGTGGTTAGAATACGTAAGAAATGCTGGATGGGGGTAGCTCTTAGAAAGGGGGGGGGGGGGGAAAGCAGTATTGAGCACATAAGGATGACATACGAGGTTAGGACCAAACAGAGGAGGCAGGGGATATCATGAAAGATTCTGCAAAAGTTCACACGGGGATGGACAGCTCGAGGCCAGGGACCATGGCTGTGTGGATGGGCCGGGCATGTAAGTCATGTGGTCTAAGTGGCGGGGCAGTCAACAGGGCACAGTAAGGTAGTTATTGTGAGTTAGTTTTTTGTTTGTTTGAGGGATATGTTTGGCTGGACGAGCCGAGGATGTTAAATTCGGATACCTAATTCGATGCAGCAAGGTAAAGAAACAAGAATACATCGGGGAGATCGCGTCAGGTTCAACACAATCGCTGGAACAAAATTACACAAATGAATGAAATGTGGAAAACCATTAACAACAAAGTGTGGGGAAGCTGACACCCTGCTACGCAACAGCAGTTGAATGGGGAATGTAAAAAACCGGCTTTTGTTGTACAGAACGTGTGCGTGAGGACGGACAGACAACGACCCAGTAATGCGACGATCGATAACGGCACACACATTCGTCATCCAGTCGAATACCGGAGAACTGTGGTGAGGGTTGGGCAGTGGACAAGCAGTCTATATGTCATTGTTAAGGGCTCAGAAATAGCTCGATTTTTGGTAGGGGCGCCGGACTCTGTGAAATTTCTTGGGGGTTTTGTCGGTAGGTGTCATAACATCGATGATCGGCGGTCCGCCCAGAGGTAACCGTTAGGTTCGGTACCGGGAGGATAAAGGGTCGGTGGCGAGGGGGGCTGTGATTTGCGTTCCTCAAAAAAATTAGTTGAATATTAGGTTCTGACGTCCATTTCCACGAGGGCCGGAAGAAAGCAGGGTGCGCTTTCGAATGTTCCGGGGGTGTGAACTGACACGCATAACTCCTTGCACACCATAAATCCCATCACCAAGTCGGCCAGTTTTGGCCGGTTGTTATGGATGACACTTACGCAACAAAGCAGACCTGCTGCGTGTTGAGAAATGGAAGAAGTGGAATGAAGGAAGTGTAAACTGATATGACGCTAGGTACTGATCTGGATGCCGCGGGTAGGAACAAAGCGGGACTGTCATGGACAGCTCCCTATCTAGGCCACCGTCTTCAGTCGGCACTTACCCAGGTAGAGTGGCAAGCTCAGTTTGCGAGTAAACGAGTGTGGATTGTAAATGGCGTTTAGTAGCTTGGTCTCTATTCATTATCATTATTTTAAGTAATGCAGAGTCATTCTCGAATTGGGCTCATAGTGAAGCGCTTACTACGAAGTTTTACTCTGTACTGCCTACTAACCTGCACATCACTACATTTCTGTCACTCGAAAGGTGCGTCGGTTTGTGAGGAAGTTCTTCGGCGGGTGGCCAGGTGGACTGGAGTGAGTAGAACGTGTGAAGGGCTCTGAAGGAACTCGGAGTGAAAGGGTGTCAGAAGTGCAACTGGTCTCTCACGATATGAGTGGGCATTGACACGTGGTTTGAAACGTGGTATGGGTAGGGAAAGTTACTCACGGTACATCCCTAGTGCGTAAGAACGTGACGGGAATAGTGACGAGTATACTAGAGGAGGAGTCCAACACTGTGTTGATAGGGAAAGCTGGTGGTGTCTTCGTACGTGCAAGTCTGCTTACCTAGAGCACCCTTCCCGTTGGCTTGCGGGGGTGATTCGTCCTCGGACGATGGCATGGCGATGAGCAAACCAACTGGGGTTTTTTTTTTGTGTGTGTGTTCTACGTTTTTGGTCGTTTAACCAACACCACCGTGGGGGCACATAGGTCCTGTTTTCGGGTGAGGACAGTTCTGTGTAATATTTTCGATTTCCAAGAGGGGCTAATCAATTTCCTTTACACATAGTGTTGTAGATTACGAATCTTTACCACCACCACCACCAACCGACCACCAACCACCCTAATTCCAACACCTCAACACATATTATTCGTCTCTCAGCACGACATCAAAAATCGTGGTAGAAAAAGGTCCTACAAGGGAAGGATTCTAACTGGGAGCTCCTGGTCTGGCACAGACATAGAACATAAACTGAGTATAATTCCGAAAAAATCAGTAACAGAGTGGACCTAACAT
>JADBJO010012606.1:52500-57024 GCA_016801955.1 Conus betulinus | reverse complement strand
TATTTTCAGTCGTCCGCCTCAGGCAATTAAACCCACTCGCGTCTTTCGAATACGTGCACAACGACAAACTCAGTGCGTTTCTCTCTCCCCCCCATCCTCCCCTCCCATGGCCACCGATTCGGATAGTTTCTTTCTTGCTTACGTGGAAGTTCTCGCCGTGAGATTCGTCACCAGGATCCGGTACCAAGCCTGGTGACCTCTGTACGGAGCGAAACAGGTGCCACGTTCCCCCCCCCCCCCCCCCCCCCCCCCCCCCCCCCCGCCGCCCCCCCGCCCCCCCCCCCGACCCCCTTCTCTGTAAAAACAAATTTGCCATCCGGGACGGTCTCTTTTAAGAAATGATCTCTTGGATCTTGGGTCCAATTTCTATTCAGAAACTTAAGGTATGAGGGTTCAGGTTTATCATTGTATGTATTTTGCACATTTTATATCATCCAGTAAGAGTGAACTCTGCCTTTGGTATCCAGTATCAAAGCAGACGTACAGATAAGTGGATGGATAGATAGACAAACGCATACACAGAGACAGACAGACAGACAAATAGATAATCCCTTTTTTAGCCCCATGCCTTTGAAGTATAGGTTCACCTTTCAAAGTGTTTGCTGTTGTTTTTCGTTAGTTTGTTTGTTTGCTTGTTTGTTTTGGGGGGATATCTTTTGAGTGTTTTGCATGTACAATGCAATGGGTATGTAAGGCATTAGAGCCAGCTTCTCTTGTTTCTAATTTCATCTATTCATGTATCTTTTCTATCCATGAATATATCAATCTATCTATCTATCTATGTCTCTGTCTGTCTGTTTGTCCCTCTGTCTGTCTGTCTGTCTGTCTGTCTATCTGCACATTTATCTCTCTATCTATTTACATGTCTGTCTCTCTGTCTGTCCTGCCTGTCTATAAATCTGTCTATACTTTCAACCGAATAAAGGACAGAAAAATACACCGTTTTGTTGTTAGTTTTGCCATGGAACTTCCGCCGCTGAAAGAAGCTTTGTCAGTATTGGTGAACTATTGATCTGGAAAAGTAAACGTTCTGTATAACAGCACTTTTGAACAAACAGTTCAACACAGACTACCCAAAACAAAACAAAACAAAACAAAAATGCGGCACGAATATAAACCATCTGTGATCATGATTCGCACGCCCTGCTGACGAACTACATTTCTTTTATAATCCATCAGACGACATCCGGTTTTCAAACCAGGGTAGTAGGTGTTTTCTCTGTGCCAAAGGAATACGTTCAGTCTCTCCAAAGCTCCTATTGATCGTTTTAGCGGTGGTGTGGATTTTAAGAAAAGGTAAGAGAGAAAGAAAATTGATTTCCCCTCGCCATTGTTTTAAAAACTGGCACTACTACCACGAGCAGCACAGCTTTCCAGCTGAGATACACACCGGATAGAGGGAGGGAGGGAGGGAGGAAGAGAGAAAGGAGAGAGGAGAGGGGAGGAGGACGAAGACGAAGATGCGTGTGGGAAAATGCAGGAGAATGGGGGAACGAGAGGGGGGGGAGGGATCAGGAAGAATAAGTGAGGTGCTTGCGTGCAGTTTTTTCTTTCCCCTGAGACAAACTCTGACGGGTGGGAGGAGAGAGGGGGAGGCGGAGGGGGCATTATTACTCTGCTTTCTTTGTAAACTATGCAGACGTGTTCGATTCAGGTGCAGTGTATAATTGATTTTCTTCTGTCTTCCTTTTGTTTGGTGTGTGTGTGTGTGTGTGTGTGTGTGTGTGTGTGTGTGTGTTGTGTGTGTGTGTGTGTGTGTGTGTGTGTGTGTGTGTGTGTGTGTGTGCGTGCGTGCGTGCGTGCGAGCGTGCGTGTGCGCGCGCGCGTGTGCGTGCGTGTGTGCGTGCGTGCGTGTGTGTGTGAGTGTGTGCGTACGTGCGTGCGTGCGTGTGTGTGTGTGTGTGTGTGTGTGTGTGTGTGTGTGTGTGAGATCCTCTTGGTGTTTTTCTGGAGCAAACCCGACCAGATGAGGAACACATCAATGATTTAATCGCGCGGAAAGTGTACGTATCAGATCTGAGGACAATGGCTGTTTGCGATACCGATCCATCTCCCACCACAACTCCACCCCCTTCCTCCTTTAGAAGTGCATCAAAGCTAGAACGGATGCTTTTAAACCCAGGAATGGAAGAACTGAGACGGGAAACGGGAAAAAAAAAAAAAAAAAAAAAAAAAAAAAAAAAAAAAAAGAAAAAGAAAACCGAAAAGCGGAATACAAGTGAGGAAATGTTTAGATTTCAAAAACGAAAAAAAGGGGAAAGAAAGAAAGAAAGAAAAGAAATCGAAAGCTAGTAACCCAGTTTTAGGGGAATCTAAAGTGGATTATGACTGAAAGGAAAAGCAAAAGAATTGAGGTGGGTGCGTGGGAGAAAAACAAATGAAAGATGAAACCACACACACACACAACACACACACACACACACACACACACACACACACACACACACACACACACACGGACACACACAGACACAGACACACACACACACACACACACACCCACACACACACACACACACCACACACGTGCGGACACACAGACACACACACACACACACACACACACAACACACACACACACACACACACACACATGCGCGCACGCGCGCTCGCACACACGCACGGCACGCACACACACGCATACAGACAGAGAGAGGAGAGAGAGAGAGCAGAGAGCGAGAGAGAGAGAGAGAGAGAGCCAAGCCAGCAAGAGCAATAAAAGACGAGAAACGCAAGAAGCAGAGCACCAAACAAAACCAAAACAAACAAGCAAACAGAAGACCGGGAAGAAGGAGGATAACATAGGTCACAAAGAAAGCCAGCTTCGCCGGAAAGGAATCAAACAACATTTTTTTTAGCCCTGACCGGCTCCTACTCAAGAGTTGAGTTTGCCATGGGCTCCGTTGGGATGAACGGGGCCACGTTGTTGAACTTTATCCACTTAACGGATGCGTATCTGAGAGTGTTGTTCAAATTTCCTGATCAACACTGCAGGTGTCTGTCTTTCGTGGGCCTGGTTGACGCGGGGATATATACTATGAAGGGCGCGCCAAGTACACAGCCGTGTCATGTCGTCTTTGACCAGAACGGAACTCGATAGCATCATGGTCATCATACTCATCCTTATCTATTAGAATGAAAAAAAAAAATTATCGAAAGTCTTTGACCCTTCATGCCTGCTCTCATTGGTGACTTCGGTTTCAGTTTTCTCTTCACGTCTGTGCTCTTGTCCAGGTTGTCTGTATCGGAAAATCCATGGCGACTGTTACAATATCCTGATATACACCCCCCCCCCCCCCCCCCCCCCCCCCCCCCCCCCCCCCCCACCCCTCCACAAAAAAAAGTTACCGGAAACTCAACACAAAATGTCTGTCACCTCAGATGCTGCGGTGACATTTGTTCCGGCAGGTCAGACACATATTTACGACCACTGTGGAACAAATTGTCGCCCTTGATGAATCTATAATCCCGGCGGGGTCGTGTTTGACCAGACACTGGTTTGTGAAATACATGATCAAGGAACACCTGTATCTCTAGGCTCTGCGGTGGTGGTGGTGTCTTCTGATGATGTTGGTGATGGTGTCGGTGGCGGTGGTGTTTAGAAAATGTGTCTGGTCTCTGACCTTCCTGGCCGTCCTTGTTTCCCCAGCACCGGTCAGAGGAAACAGACTGTCCGACTTTCAGGTTCTCTCCCTTCATTCCAGACAGGCTTAACAACAACTCTTTCGTGATAAGTAGTATTGAAGGCTTACATGATTATGTAGAAAGTGTGCATGGGTGTGTTGTATTGCTTGTGTGTAATATGTACGCCATCGTCATTTTAAGTGTGAAGAATTTTATGAAGCTCGTGATGTCATTTTGTACAGCGTTGTGAGCAGGTGTGGAGAATGTGTGCTGAACGAATGTCCAATAGTAGTGGTCACAATAGTCGTCGTCGTCATCGTAGTAATGGTAGTGGCGGTGGGTTTGATGATGGTGGTGGTGGTCGTGGTAGTAATGATAGCTGTAGTAGTAGTAGCAGCCGTGGTGGTAGTGGTAGCAGCAGCAGCAGTAGCAGTAGTAGTAGTAGTAGTAGTAGTAGTAGTAGTGATAGTAATAGTGGTGGAGGATGACGAGGAAGAGGAGGAGGATCAGCTGCAGCACTGATATTAACGGTACCAGCTGCAACAATTTTGGTCTTCATCATAGCTAATACAGTAACAGTTGTGAGGTACATCGGAAGAATGACGACTTCCAGAGATGACAACGACGAAAACAATAAGGACAATGACGATGAGGATGAGGAGAGGACGACGACGACGACGACGACGATGGTGATGATGACGCCGACGCCGACGCCGACGACGACGACGACGACGACGACGACGATGATGATGATGATGATGATGATGATGACATTGATGATAATGATGATGATATGATGATGATGAAGATGATGATGATGAACACACATTGAATGACATCGCTGTCAGACTTGTTATGTTTGATGTGGACCCATGTCCCGCCGCTATTCTGCGCTCACCC
>JADBJO010012606.1:30000-47500 GCA_016801955.1 Conus betulinus | reverse complement strand
CCAGTCTCATATTCAATCATACATAGACTATGGATCTACTCTATGGGACTGTGCTAGCGCTAACACCCTCAAACCATTGTTAAGCCTACACAAGCGAGCTCTCAAATTAGTCCTCCTAAAAAGCAGTAGTCTTCTGGACTCGGACTATAAAAAATTCAAGTTCTCCCCTTAAGTCTGAGATTAGAATACAACAAAGGGATCATAATGCATAAGATTGTGTCTGGGAAGGCACCCTCAACATTAGTTCACAGATTCTCAATAAATTCCTCAAGGACTCTACACAAACTACATGTCCCTGTTCCTAGAATTGACTTATTCAAATCCAGTTTAACATATTCAGTTTCCCGTCAATGGAACTCGCTCCCTGAATCAACCAAGCAACGCCAATGCATATCAACCTTCAAACACCATTACTTCAACCATCTTATGTGCCAGTACTTGCATACTCCACCATAAATCCACCACCAACCACCACCACCCTCTTTGCCTTATGTATGTACCTGACTATTACGAAGTGTTTTTTGTACTTGAAATGCACATGTATGTTATTTGTTTTAGTAAGAATGTCTTATGTGAGTACGAGTACGCGCGCGCGCGCGCGTGTGTGTGTGTGTGTGTGTGTGTGTGTGTGTGTGTGTGTGTGTGTGTGTGTGTGTGTGTGTGTGTGTGTGTCTTTCCTACTACCTCCTGCCCTCTTGTCATTCTATCGATACGCTTATATTCTTATGTGACTCTCTCTCTCTCTCTCTCTCTCTCTCTCTCTCTCTCTCTCTCTCTCTCTCTCTCTCTCTCTCTCTCTCTCTCTCTCTCACGGTTCGGCTTGAATAACTTGATTTATTATCCATATGGCATCCCCTCCTACCCGTGGCGACTGGGCTATCATTATGCATTCCCCCCCCCCCCTCCATTTGTGCTTTATTTTCTATCCCCCCCCCCCCCCCCCCCCCCCCCCCCCCCCCTTCAAAATCGATTGTCTTGTATCTCTGGAATTTTTTTTTTTTTTTTTTTTTTTGTTGTCAGATTGTTCTAAGATGCTCTCTTATCGCACCCACTCTAGCCTCTTTCTCCGCCCACCTTCTCTCTCTCTCTCTCTCTCTCTCTCTCTCTCTCTCTCTCTCTCTCTCTCTCTCTGCACCTTTACTCCACACACTTCGCTTCGCTTCGCTCTGCGTCTCTCTCTTTGTCTGTCTGTATGTCTGTCTGTCTGTCTGTCTCTCTCTCTGTCTCTCTCTCTCTTTTTTTTTTTTTTTTTTTTTTTTTTCTAAGTTTAATCCCGTATTGTATTGTAGTTCTAGTCACTTTTTGCATGCTTCCTTTGTTACCTCATCTTATTTTATATTGTTGACCCTATTCAGGGCGAGGACTGGATGTAAAAACCTCCTCGTATCTCTCTCTCTCAGTCTCCCTCTTATGTGCGGCGTTGGCCTGCCGCATGCGTATCCTACAGAGACTCTTGCATATAACACATATGAATACATGTACCCCTCCTCCCATCTCCCCTTCCTCCCATCTGTTTGTCTGTCTGTCTTGTCTGTCTCCCTCTCTCTCTCTCTCTCTCTCTCTCTCTCTCTCCTCTTTCTGGCACGCTCGCACACACGCATGTGCAAGAGACTCGTGCATATCAATGCATATGAATACATATATAAACGCGTGTGTGCGTGCCGCCAGCGGCATATTTTTTCTCCCACGTTGTACATCGCACATGTGCACGGTTTCATGTGGACAAGCAAAACATAACAATCTGTCATGTGTGGGTTTCCTGGTCTAGGCTCGTTCACATCAGTTTGTGACCTGATTCCGTCTACTGACATATTGTTTAACATATGTGCTAGGGATTTTAGTGACGATATTCATACCACACACACACACACACACAACACACACACACACACACACACACTTACACACACACCACACACACTACACACAACACACACACACCACACACACACACACACACACACACCACACACACACACACACAATTTAACAACTGAAAGTCGTGTGTGATTGTGTGTGTGTGTGTGTGTGTGTGTGTGTGTGGTGTGTGTGTGTGTGTGTGTGTGTGTGTGTGTGTGTGTGTGTGTGTGTGCGTGCCCGCGCGCGCGCGTGCGCGTGCGTGCATGTGTGTGTGTATGTATGTGTGTGTGTGTGTGTGTGTGTGTGTGTGTGTGTGTTTGTGTGTGTGTGTGTGTGTGTGTGTGTGTGTGTGTGTGTGTGTGTGTGTGTGTGTGTGTGTGTGTGTGTTTAACTTTGTTCGTTCGTTTGGTGTCTCAAGTAAATATAATTTTTGCGGTTATGAAAAATCGATAAATGAAATGAATGAATAACTGTTGCGCTTTCCTCCCTCCCTCTCTCCTGTCCTTCAATCTCTCCTTCTCTCTCTCTCTCTCTCTCTCTCTCTCTCTCTCTCTCTCTCTCTCTCTCTCTCTCTCTCCTCTCTCTCTCTCTCTCTCTCTCTCTCTGTTCACAGACAAGTGGATAAACAACCAGATGACAGACAGACAGACATGTAGACAGATAAATAGATAGGTAGATAGACAGACAGACGGACAGACAGAGATAGATAGATAAATATGTATCTCAGAGGGAGCGCGCGCGCGCGCGCGCGTGTGTGTGTATGTGTGTGTGTCCCGTTATAACCACGTCTTGTAGGCTTGACAATAAACCAGCAGCATGTGTGTGTAGGGCGGGGGAGGGGGGTAGGGAGGGGAAAATGGGGGAGAGGAGGTCGCTCGATTCGTCGAATTCTGTCATCAACCCATGATGATTGTAAATCATTGGTAGTGCTGCTCACCTTTTCAATTAAAAAAAGAAATTCTTTGCTGTTTGCAAAATTACATAAACAGGATGTCACTAGTTTCAACCATAACTGTAACAAGGTCAAGGCCAATACATTTGTTGGCTTTTCCTTTGTCCCTTTTTTCTTCATTACCTTTTTTCTTTCCTTTTTTTATTTTTTTTTTTTTTTCCTTTCTTCTTTTTTTCATCTTTTTTTTTTTTTTTTTTCTGTTGTTGTCTATCCTTGCTCCATAACAAATGACAACGAGATTACTAGTCACATGTCATGTGTACATCAATATCCCTATGGTAAATAAAACGAAATTACAACAAAACAGATTTTTTTTTTTTTTGTCATTCAAGTAGAACAGCAAAGGCGTGGGCGTGGAAGAATGACAAACGATGAATAAAGCAAAGGAAAAAAAAAAAAACAGAAGGAAAGAAAATAAAAAAAACAATCAGGTTTATAGGATGTGATGGAAACAATACAGTCTAGCTGGCACTTATTCTTTTTCCTATCCCGTCCAACTGAGAAAAAAAAAAGGTAAAAGTAAGAATAGTAACAAACAAAAGAAGCTAATAAAACAGAAATAAAACTGAAAGAAACACTGACGCAAGGCTGTTGTCTAAAGGAAATCGCATATCGGAGTGACGGAGATTACTTACCTCTCTCAAAGCGTGTTTCAAAGAGGGGTTGCTTGTAGGTTTAAAACCGTTAAAGAAATTCAAACCGAAAAAAAAAAAGTGAGAAAAGAGAGCAAAGACAAAAATGAAATGTTAAATGTCAACGGCTACACCTTTCCTGTGAAGCCCTGGTTTTCTTTACGGAGGCGATATAGCACGAATGATTCTCTCTCTCGCTCTCCTCCGCTCTCCATCTCTCTCGATCCTCTCTCCTCCTCTCTCTCTCTCTCTCTTCTCTCTCCCGTCTCGCCATCTCTCTCTCTCTCTCTCTCTCTCTCTCTCGTGTAGGTTTGCCGCCTGCAAATGTCATAGTAGTCAATGGAAAGACATAGTTTATTATATTCTTTTTCTCATCATGTATACCTTAAGTTGTTGTGCTATCATATTCCCCTATGAAAAAGACGCGGAGTTCAGCAGATCAATAAAACGATTCTCTTTGTTTGGTCCTGTTTTTTTCCCTTTCTGTCTGTCTGTCTGTCTGTCTCCATCCTCTCTCTCCTCTCTCATCTCTCTCTCGTCCTCCTCTTCTCTCCTCTCTCTCTCTTGCGTCGTCCCTCTCTCCCGCTCTCTCTCTCTCTCTCTCCTCTCTCCCTCTCCGCTCTCTCTCTCTCTCCTCATCTCTCCCTCTCTCGCTCCCCTCTGCTCCTCCTATCTCTCTCTCTCCCTTCCCTCCTTATTCCTCTCTCTCCCCCTCTCTCGTCTCCCCTCCTCTCACATTAACTCTCTCAAAACGCAAGGTAACGCCAAACCGTAAAATAAGGCAAAGGAAAACGAGCCAGCCAAGACGCGTAATGAATAACCGTCACGACCGATATAGAGAGAGGACGGCAGAGAGAGAGAGAGATGAGAGAGATGAGGTTCCCGGGTGGTTTCATTGGCTTCATAGAATGGGTCTCGTTTTACATCGTAAAGTTCATGGTGTATTTTCCAATTTGTTTAACACAGGGTAAACCAGTATCAGGTTGCTTATTCCTGAATACGTGCATTTAAAAAAAAAAATATTTGGATAAAACCAAGCTGTTGGTGATGTTAAGGAATAATTGTCTGGGGGTGTTTTGTTTTTTTTTCAACTTCTGCTTGATTTTTAGATGGCAAAATGCATGATCATGCTCACAGCTGTGAAAACTTTGAATTTGTCTAGAATGTATTCAAAGAGAAATAAGTATTCAGTGCATAACGTTACAACGAAATAAGTCATGTGATTCTCTCAGACTGATGAGGTTTAGGAAACACACACACACACACAAACACACACACACACACAACACACACACACACACACACACACACACACACAACAGAGACTCACAGACACAGAGGAGAGAGAGAGAGAGAGAGAGAGAGAGAGAGGAGAGAGAGAGAGAGAGAGAGAAGCTCAACACTTTTAAATACACATCAGCCGCTTTTGTGGTTCTCAGCCTTACTCCCACAGTAAAACCGTGTCTTTTAACCCCAAAACAAGGCTAAAGTCATTGCAACAGCATTAAAAAGCCAGATCACGGGTTTGGGAAAGTCTAGTTGGAACTGACCCCCCCCCCCCCCCCCCCCCGTCCCCTACAGTCATCTACATTGTACAAGGTACACAGGCACACTCAGGAGACACTAATTAGCTGTAAAAATAGTTAAAATCTCTGATAATATACATTAAAGTGACCAATGGTCAGTGACACTGACCACTGGTTGTCTGCATTGCACAAGGTATACAAACACTCATGAGACACTGATTAACTGTAAAATAGTCGAAATATCTGATTTACGTCATAGTGACCAGTGGTCAGTGGCACTGACCACCAGTCGTCTGCATTGTACAAGGTACACAGGTACTCGGGAGACTATAATTAGCTGTGAAATAGTTAAAATCTCCGATTTACGTCATAATGACCAGTAGTCAGTGGCACTGACCACAAGTAATCTACATTGTACAAGGTACACAAGCACTCGGGAAACACTAATTAGCTGTTAAATAGTTAAAATCTCCGATTTACGTCATAATGACCAGTGGTCAGTGGCACTGACCACTAGTCATCTGCATTGTACAAGCTAAGGTACACAGGTACTCAAGAGACTCTAAATAGCTGTAAAATAGTTAAAAGAGGCAAACCGGGATGAAGCAACAACGGTACTTGGTCACAACGACACGTGGTCACAACGACATTTTGTCACAACTACGCTTGGTCACATTGGCACTTAGTCACATTGGCATGTAGCCGTCTTTCTTTCTCACGCATGCACGGGCGTACTCACACACCCGAATATTGACCCACGCGTGTAAGCTAGCGCGAGAAATGTATATACGTATCTGTTAGTGAACCAGGGTGTGTGTGGGTGGGGGGAGGGGGGGGGGGGGGTAGGAGGTCCATCTATTGAGAAGAGTCTAGAACTACACTTTGTCTAAACCCAACTGACTGTATGTAGGAAATGGGAGAGGGGGTGTAAATATGCAGGCTAACACATTTTTTTTTTTCAAGGTGGGGTGTGCGTGTTGGGAAAAAGGCAGAGGAAAACCCTGAATAACCCTCTCTTGTTTGAAGGGTGGGGTGGGGTGGAGGAAGATTCCAAACAGTCCTAGACTGACCCCCTGGGGGGGGGGGGGGGGGGGGTAAATCCAGGCTAGCCCAAACTTACCCCCAAACTAGTTTCAAACTAGGGGGGGGGGGGGGTAAGTTCTAGCTAGTCCTAGAATGACCCCCGGGCGTAAAAGCAGGCTAGCCGGTACATTTGTTTATTATATTCAAACCTTACCTATGGGAAAGAAAACAGGCCTAATAAACGAATGACATGAAAATCTCTCTCTCTCTCTCTCTCTCTCTCTCTCTCTCTCTCTCTCTCGCAATGCGATACTGTTCGTCATATATCCTGCAGGATTTTTATGCACCCAAGAACACAGTGTTCAGCGTTTCTCTAGCGGAAGCCCCGCATGCATATCTCTTTGTTTCCTTGTTCCTGTTCTGCTTAGTGAGGTTTTTTTTTTTTTTTTTTTTGTTTTGTTTGTTTCGTAATTCCCCCCCCCCCCCCCCCCCCCCCCCCCCCCCCCCCCCCCCCCCCCCCCCCCCCCCCCCCCCCCCCCCCCCCCCCCCCCCCCCCCCCCCAAATATTTCTGCGAGTCACAGTCATGTCACTTCAAAGGAACTTAACTCTGAACTGCAACTAGGCTTCAATCAGCGGGACGGCCAGCTTTCAATCAGCGTCTCCTGTAACCTTGAGTGACTGAAAGTGTTGATGGGTTATGCCTCACTCCCTGGTAAGAGAGAGAGAGAGAGAGAGAGAGAGAGAGAGAGAGAGAGAGAGAGAGAGAGAGAGAGAGAGAGTTTAAACCGCAGACCAGAAAATTACATAAAACAAGAACCAGGCTCCCCGACAAAAAAAATCTTGCTTGTAGTATTTGTTCTGTTTGTTGACGTTATATGTCAAGACGATTCTGCCTGTCTGTCAGTCAGTCTGTCCCAACCCTGGACTGACCACTCGCGGTCGGCTTGGCTATAAACAACATGAATTGAAAACCGTCTGTCTGTCTGCCCGTGTTCCGTCTGCCTTTGCATCTGCAGTCTCGGAGTTTGTCATATGAATCCACAATTGCCGCCTGATCTTTTCCAAATTTGGCACCATGACTCACAAGCATTCGGGGCAGATCAAGAACGATTCACTTTTGTGCCAGAAAGTCGCATTAGACGCATTATAATGTGAGTATATAACGAAGTGAAGCGATGTCAGAGCCCCCCCCCCAAAAAAAAAAAATAAAAATAAATAAATAAATAAATAAATAATAAATAAATAAATAAATAATAAAAAAATAAATAAAATAAAAATAAATAAATAATTAATTAATAATTAAAATAATATTGATTGATGAAAACGCCGTGCTTTCTGTCATCCGTAATAGCCCAGCTGGGAGAGCTCTGCGCCACCTCAGTGGCAGTGCGCCCATGCGGCTATTTCCGACACCCTGTCCACAGCCACAGCCCGGTCAGTCTCGCCCTAGCCCGGGCACCGGCAATCCACAGGGAGCAGTCAATGTCAAGTCGTCAAGAGGCAACCGGCTGGAGGAGACACTGCACTGCTGCCGAGTCTCTTCGGTGGTGTTCTGTGGCGCCTGTTTCTGATCCAATATACACAGGACACCACGTACTAAAGCCCCTACTGACGAC
This sequence comes from Conus betulinus, assembly GCA_016801955.1. NCBI lineage: Eukaryota > Metazoa > Mollusca > Gastropoda > Neogastropoda > Conidae > Conus > Conus betulinus. The sequence goes on along the minus strand of JADBJO010012606.1, from coordinate 39,890 downwards.
GATAATTGCTTAGTCGCGAAGCCGGCGTGAGTGAGCTCTCCCTCCGGAGGGCGCCACCACGTCCGTCCAACGACAGCCCCGATGGAGGGAGAGCTTTATTTATGTAGTAAGAAAAGGAAAAGTGAGTAGACATCATCTGCCACATCCAGCCAGCTGGTTTCGTTTCTTTTTTTTTCTTTCATTTCGAACCAAACCCGAACCGACTACAGGGTAGTGCGTGTTAATACGCCACACATCCACACCTCCTTTTCACCCGTGGTATCCCGGGCCAACAAGGCATGACTGTTGTTTTCAGCTCTTCACGTTCACAAACATTTGCGTAGCGGAATTAGCGTGTCAACATACACCACACTCAACCCAGTGAAAGAACGGCCTGACAGCTGGGACGCTGGGAAAACATAGGCCTCCACGTCTCTTGAAATGAGGCTTTAACAGGGCTACCCCACCCTCCCCCCTTTAACGGAGCCTACCCATCCTCCCCCCTTTAACAGGGCCTACCCCACCCTCCCCCTTTAACAGGGCCTACCCACCCTCCCCCTTGTGGCCTCAGCCATGCCTGAGCCGCTATAGGCCCGTTAGAAATGTCCAGCCTGATCCGACATTAGACACGATGTTACAGGGCTGCCATAGCTGCCCCCAGACCCTTAACTGTCATTCCAAACCACACGACCAGACTCTCTACAGGGGCGGACCACTATGGCCAGTTGGCTGGTCCTGGAAAGGCGCAGGGGACATCAAAACGAACCGTTCACCTTGATCTCATATATAAGGTGAAAGTTCTAACTGGTCAACTCTGTTCCAAATGACATCCAAGTTTGTGGAAATCCACCCCTCTAAAAGGCTCAAGCCCTGCTCAGCAAAAGTGACACCAGTTACAGCATCTCTGGAGCCCCATGGCTGTCTCCTCTTGCCTCTTATTATTCTTCCAAACCCAAGCCGTCCAGACCAGTCAAGGTCAAGTGTCTGGGCCTCCCGAGTGACCACAGTCATGAGAGCATTTCAGAGTTAACCCCCTAACTCTGATCTCGTATGTTGAATGAAACTGTACCTTGCTAGTGCTTCCCACATTTTTGAAAATCAACTTTCCAAACCTCATTTCTTGGATTCCATCACAGTTAGACCCATGAAAGTTTTTGAGGGAAACAGACTTCTGAAGACTGTTCTTGTCAAAGTCGACCAGAATTACGCCTTCAACAATCAGACTGCAGGGATGGGGGGGGGGGGGGGGGGGGGGGGGGGGGGATTAAGAGAGAGGATGGAGGAGTAAGGCGACGGGGGATGGGGATGGCGGGACGGCTAGTTAGATTCATAAAGAGGAATCGGCAAGGACAGATATACATTGTAGATCTGCTTTAATGGAACAGCATCATTTGCCTTTGCAGATCTGTTCTGTCTTTCGTTCTGATTTCTGGAACTTTCTACTTTCTTCTTTCTTCTTCTTTAAAACCATTTACGGGATCCCTCCTCCGAGGAAAGCATGACTGCGTCTGGATTTTGTACTGGTTCTACCCGTCGGTGAAACAGCAAAGACTGCAGCTGCAGGATGCGCGCAGCAGTTTGCTTGGTGATGGCATTTTCGTCGGTGGGCGTTTCGCTCATGAAATATGGGCTGGTACATCCATGGGGCCACTTCCTTGGAGCTTCTATTGTGTCGCAAACCAGTAGCCATCACACATTAGCATATCTCAGGGGACAGTTATGTCCTTTTGACGTGACGTAACGGCATGCCTAGCGCGCGCCTGCACCTATGTCAATACAGCTCAGGCTTCCAGAGGTGGTGCAGGACTGCTCTGGATTGTTGGTTCAAACAGTTGAAGACAGTACTTTTTTTTTAGGTCCCACTGGCACCTGCGGGTGAGTCCTTTGCTTTTGTGTTGTTGTTGTTGTTTTTTTTGTTTGTTTTTCTGCTATTTTGTTCTTTCACACAGATTCCTTGAACACTCTGTCCTCTTCCTTATTAAAGCAGTAGTAGGTATAATGCATCAGATGTAACAATTTCTTCCCACCCGGACCCCCTCCCGCTGCCCCCCCCCCCCCTCCCTCCCCAGTGGCTCCACCCCACCCGCGCCTTGTAAGTGGAAAAATGCGCATGTCCAGGTTCATTTTTTTTTTACCAGCCATGTGTCACCAGGGGTGGTGCTCCCCACTTTGCCTTCAACATGTGGCTACTAAAAAAACAAAGAGAAAAGATGCTCCCAGGATTCACCGAAAGGGGGAGAGAATGATGAATCCATCGGTGCTCAACCAATCACGACTGCAAATCCCAAACGGACTATGAACATGGACCAAATGGAATATCCATGTGTGTGGAAAGCGTTTCGCTACCACCCGTGGCATGAAGATCCACAGGAACAAAGATGGGATGTGTGAAGACTCATCTGAATGAGCAGCAGCGCACTGCATCAGCAGATATAAGACGTCGGAAGACCAAGGCCAGGATTTAAACCACAGTGCCAAGGACATCCACGCTGTTGGTTCGGATGAGGAATTTGCACAGGCCCTCGATGCCAGGCGCCTGAAACTCAACCTGCCACGAGCAAACGAGACTGAAGATTGGGAGAAACTGGATGCAAAAATCGTCCAAAGACTCGATGCACTGATAGGGAAAAGCACCCTGGAACACAAAAACTAGCCACATATGGAGACATTGTGTATGCCACATGTAGAGACGCCTATGGAGCAAAACTACCCAAAGAGAAAACATCTCCAAAGAAATCCAGACGCCAAGAAGAGATGGACGAGATCAGGGTCCAAAAGAAAAAAACCTCAAGAAGCAAACGAAGACCGCACTGCCAGCTGAAAAACAAATGCTTGGAAAAACTCTGGGAAGACCTGAAAACAAAACACACAGCGCCCTTAGCAAAGCGGAATCGCGAGGAAGAGGAAGAACAAAAAGAAGAAGACACAAGAGCGCTTCTTCAGAGACCCCTTCTAGTTTGCCAGAACTCTGTTTGAGCAGCCAAAATCTGGGACCCTAAGTGTGGACAAAGGAGTTCTTGAGCAGCATCTGAGGAAAACATACTCTGACTCACAGAACAAAGCACCACTCGACATTCAAGGTCTGTGTGGGCCAACCCAACCCTGAGGAACAGTTCAATGACAAGCCTCCAACGTTGGCGGAAATCAAGAAGGTGGTCGACAAAGCCAGAGCCAAATCATCACCAGGGCCAAACGGAATACCTTACCAGCTGTACAAGAAATGTCCCAAGGTGCTGGAGTGGCTCCACAGGCTGCTGCGATCAGCTTGGAGAAACCAGAAGATCAGCAGCCAGTGGATGACAGGAGATGGTGTGTACATCCCCAAAGAGCAAAACTCAAGTGACATCAGCCAGTTCAGGCCAATATCACTACTGAACGTCGAAGGGAAAATCTTCTTCTCTGTCATGGCAGCAAGGCTGACCAAGTACCTCATGGAAAACAAGTACTTGGATGTGTCAGTCCAGAAAGGTGGCATCCTAGGCGTGGCTGGCTGTGTAGAACACGCGCCACAATGATCTGGGACGCAATCCAAAGAGCAAAAACAGAAAAGAAAGACCTGACTTAGTGTGGCTTGATCTGGCAAATGCATACGGATCTGTACTCCATGAGATGATACAGTTGGCTCTTGAGATGTACCATGTGCCAAAAAACATCCGCGACATGCTCAAGAAGTACTTCAATGGCTTATCAATGCGGTTCTCTACCAAGGAGTACACAACAGATTGGATCAACTTGGAAGTGGGCGTTACAATGGGCTGTGCAATTTCCCCAGTACTGTCGTGTTGGCAATGGAAGTCATCTTGAAAGCAGCAGCAACAAGCAACGCAAAACAAACAGACCTTGCCGATGGATACAAGATGCCCCCTCTCAGGGCTTCTTCATGGATGACACTACAGTGATTTCATCCAGAGAAGAAAGAGACACGTCATGTGCTGGAGAGGCTGGATGACATAGTTGCCTCATCCAGAATGAAGTTCAGGCCAAAGAAATCACGGAGTCTCTCACTGAGGAAAGGAAAAGTTGCCGAATCTGTGGTCTTCAGTGTTGCCAATCAGGCCATTCCAACAGTTACAGAAGAGCCAGTCAAGAGCCTTGGAAGATGGTATGATGATACACTGAAAGACTCACAAAAGAGCAAAAAGAAAAACCAAACAGATGTCAGAAGAAGGCTTGGAGACCATTGACCCAGTGTGGGCTGCCTGGCAAATACAAGGCCTGGTGTCTGCAGTTCATGCTGATACCAAAGCTCCTATGGCCTCTGATGATGTACGACATCTGCACCAGCATAGTGGAGGCAATGGAATCCATAATCAACAAGTTCACAAGGAAATGGCTTGGTGTCCCACCCTGTCTGACTGACATAGCACTGTACTGTCGCCAAGCAAAGCTGAAAACTACTACTGAAATCCATCCTGGAGGAATACAAAGCAGGGAAGATCAGACTTCAAAGCATGCTGGAGGACTCAGGAGACAAGGTGGTAGAAGCAATCAAGCCCCAGCTGAAGACAGGCAGAAAAATGGAAAGTTTAAGAGGCGATGGATTCTGCAAAAAAAAGTCTCAAGATCAGAGAAATAACAGGTCACACACAGACCAACAGACAAGGACTGGGGGTGACCAAAACTGAATGGTGGTCAAAGGCCAAAGGAAAAGCCAAAAGAGACATGATGATTCAGGAGATGAGAAAAGAAGAAGACCAAAAAAAAGACTCCAAAAAGCAGTCCAGCAGAGCCAGCAATGGCAATGGACAACATGGGAGAATGCACTCCAAAGACGTCTCACTTGGAATGACATTTGGCACATGCCCCTCTCAGGATCAGCTTCATTCTCAGATCTGCATATGACCTTCTGCCCTCAAATGCAAACCTGGTGAAGTGGGGAAAAAAACAGACGATCCTTCATGCCCCCTCTCCCATGAAAAACAAACAGTGGAGCATGTCCTAAGCTCATGTAAAGTAGCCCTGGCTCAAGGAAGGTACACATGGAGGCACAACCAAGTGCTCAAAGAGATTGTACAAGTAGTCTGGGCTAGTACCAACACCACAAAAGGGAAAATCAGGACTCCAAAAGCACCCGCAACATTCTTCACGGCAGGAGGCAGCGAATCATGGCCAAGAACAACAGTGCCACTCGGAACATGCAGGCAGAGTCTGCTGGACGGGGCAGATGACTGGGAGTGCACTGCAGACCTCCCAGAATGGAAGAGTCACCCAGAGATCATCAGCAAGAGTGGCATGAGACCAGACATAGTAGTCCACTCTCTCAGTCAACCAAGCAGCTGATCATGATCGAGCTCACGGTGCCATATGAGAACAGAATGGAGGCAGCTCAAATCTACAAGACTGAAAAGTATGCTGATCTGGCAAACAGCCTGAGGAGAGAAGGCTATCACGTCAAAGTCTCACGCAGAAATTGGAGCTAGGGGGTTTGTAGGAACGTCTGCATACAGCCTCATGAAACAGCTCTCAGTTGCAGGGAGGGAAAAAAAACAGATCCCCGAAAGCAATGGCAGAAGCAGCAGAGAGGTGTTCAAGCTAGATCTGGTCAAGGAGGAACAAAAGTGAACTTCATAAGGCTTAACTTTCCTACAAATATCAGATGTCCCAGTGGCTCAGTGGTTAGTGCGCGAGTCATTAAGTGGAAAATGAGCATGTCCAGAGGGTCATGGTTTCGAATCCCAGATGGGGAAAAAAAAGGGGGGGGCAGCAAAGGTAACCTCCACAGGATCTGTACCAGCTTTGTTGCATGACCTGAAGTCTCTTTTCCCTTTATTCAGAATACATATTGCAAACCGAAGCTGTTTGGATTTTATTGAACCAGCGGTCCAACAAACCTGCCTATCGACACAAACGAGTCACCATAACACAGACTCGCAGTCCAAAAATGGTTCAGTCGGTCGGTGGAGTTCAATGCTCCCACCGTGCCGCGCCTGATGTTACAGCTTAACCTTGCTTTGAACTGCAACTGCTGTATTGCTAGAGCTTTTTTTTTTTTTTTTTTTTTGTCGTGTCTCGTGGCGGAGTTTCTTTTGTTCTGTGAACATATGTGACTGGTGGTGGTATCATGTGCTGCACACAGGCATACACAGACACAGACACACACATACAGAGACACACATATATACACGCAAAGAGGGAGAATGAGAGAGAGAGAGAGAGAGAGAGAGAGAGAGAGAGGAACAGACAGACAGAGAACCCACGCGCACGCGTGCACTCTCTCTCTCTCTCTCTCTCTCTCTCTCTCTCTCTCTCTCTCTCGCTCTGTCTCTCTCTCTCTCTCTCTCTCTCTCTCTCTCTCTCTCTGTCTGTCTGTCTCTCTCTCTCTCTCTCTCTCTCTGTCTTGTAACATGCAGTGTTCTTTTTGCCGTTTGCTTCTTTGGTCTGTTGAGATGTGCTGTAAATCAGTAAGATTTGCCTTCTTTCTCTGTATGAACTATGACCAAGTCCAGATGTTCGTAGGCATCTCTGTTGGCTGCAAAACTCTGCAAGTCACACGCATCTCAACACTGCCTTCCATCTCCATCTTTGGTCCACATCTTTATCAGTTCTCGCTTGGTTTCACTGCACACATCCCACGTGCCTACTTTTTCAGAAAACGTTGAAGAACAAATCGAATTCTTTTGGAGGCTGTTTTTTTTTTTTTTTCCATTTCCTTGCAAAGTTTATAGCACTGACAAAACACAGAAGAAGAAGAAGGAGGGAGGAGGAGAGGAGGAGGAGGAGGAAGAGCACAAGAACAAGAAGACAAGAAAGAAACAAAGAGAAGAAAAGAAAAAAGTGTGGCTACTTGAAAAGTCAGGCCAGAGTGTTCGCAAAGTCCCGTGCTTCTGCTTAAATGTGTATTATTCTTTAAAGTGTATTATTCAAACAACAACAACAACAACAAAGGAAGAAAGGAAAGGAAAAAAGACGATTTTTCTATGACCTTCAACCTTTTTTGTTCTTTGAGAAGGTGGGGGGGGGGGGGGGGGGGGGGGGGGGGGGAGTGGGGGGGAGGAGGGGTTCACCACAGTTGTGATACTCCATGGGAATACCACAGAGTCTCACGGTGCAAACTGTGCCGATCTCTCGCAGTTCTATGCAAGACATTTCTCTACTTCTGTCGTTTTCTCTGGCTCTGCGTTTCAAGTGTTGGATGTTGCTTGCTTTCTTTCCTTGTTTCTATTTGTTCATTTGTTTGTTGGTTTTCATCGAAATCTATGTTTGCTGTCGTGCACTACTTTTCGGTCTTTGTGGATCTTTTGGTTGCGGAAAGCCATCAGCCGTTTTGGTTTGTTACAGTTATAAAACAGTTTTCAGGGTTTTTTTTTATATAATGGTAAGAACATGACAACCAGCTAGGCAAAAATAAACACTATCTAGAGTAGACACGGGCTGCTCATTCTGCCGTACGTGTTTCTGTGTCTTTAAGGTTTCGTAGGAATGGTTTTGGGGGCCCCCCTGTGTGTGTGTGTGTGTGTGTGTGTGTGTGTGTGTGTGTGTGTGTGTGTGTGTGTGTGTGTGTGTGTGTGAGAGAGAGAGAGAGAGAGAGAGAGAGAGAGAGAGAGAGAGAGAGAGAGAGAGAGAGTGAGAGAGAGAGAGAGAGAGAGAGAGTGTGTGTGTGTGTGTGTGCGCATGCGTGTGTGTGCGTGTATGTCTGAATAAGTGTGTGTGTGTGTGTGTGTGTGTGTGTGTGTGTGTGTGTGTGTGTGTGTGTGTGTGTGTGTGTGTGTGTGTGAACGACACATGTCTTTGTCATCTGACAGTGAGAAATCAAGCGGAATGGCTGGTGGTTTCTGCGCGGCCTGGGTTTATCATCTGTTAGGAAGTCAATGGTGCTTTCAGTGTTGCCAGTTGTAGATACGTCCGTGCACATGTTGCTGTTTTTAGTTTCCTGACAGACGGTTTTTTTTTTGTTTTGTTTTTTTTTTTTTTTTTTTTTTAGCTGTTGTTGAAGACACTTACATGTATATGTTACTGTGTCGGTTGTTCTCGTTTTTTCTAACTGGCATGTCTTTTTTATATTTTTTTTTTTTACTTGTGAAGATACGCGTGTATGAGTGTTGCTGTGTGGGTTGCTTTTAATTTCCTTACAGGATCTTTTTTTTTCCGTTGATATTTGTGTGTATAAATTGCTGTACTGATTCCCTGACATGGTTTTCGTTTAATGTTGTTGAAGATCATTTTGTGTATGTATTCTTTCCATTTTCCTGACAGAAATGTCTTTTGATGGCGTTGATGATAATCTTGCGTATCTGTTGCTGTGCTTGCTGGTTTTTTAATTTTTATTTTCCTGACAGAAATTTCCTTTTATGAAGTCGAAGACAATTATGTGTATATGCTTTCGTATTTTTTTGTTTTTATTTTCCTTACAGAAAGTTTCCTTTTATGGTCTTGAAGATGATTATGCGTATATGATTTTGTTTCTGTTGATTTAATTTTTCTGCATGCATAGTCGTTGTGCTCGTGAATTTGTTGTCGACAGTTCTATTTTTCAGCGGATAATTACGAACACTAAAAAAAAAAAACGAATAATGATATTGCGTTAACATTCTGAAACTGGAAAATAGTTTTGATTTTTTTTAACAGAGGCTCCATAACAATGTGGAACGTCTACAGGTATACAATTCAGCAATAAAAAAAAAAATGACGCGAGATAATATGATCACTTGACATCTCCCCCCCCCCCCCCCCCTCACACCACACCCACACACACACACACACACTGAGAATAAATAAATAAAATGAAATAAATTTAAGTTAGATGATGCAATGACAGGGTTCAGTCGATGCTCTGTCATGTGACTCACAAACAAGACAAAAAAAAAGGGGAAAGTTTATACATTTCTTTCGAAAAAGGCCTTGGAACTCTGCCAACTGATTTTAAGAAAAATGTTCCAAGGGTTTCTTCTTTAAAAAAAAAAAAAAAGACAGAAATCACAATCTTCGCGTACAAACACACAATTGCTTGCAGGTGGCTAGCAGGGTGGTGTCATCTTTCCTGAGAAGAATATATAAAAAAAAAAAAAAAAGCACACAAAAAAAGAGGAAAAAAAAAAAAAAAGTGAAACCCACATGACTACCACTACTCTAGTCACGCGAGGTCATAGCTTATATACACAGCAGCCCCGCCGTCAATCCGGCTGACAGGAGTGACAGGCGCCGAACACAACAGAGGCTTGCAGTTCAAAGCAAGGTTACTGTGGTAACACGAGGCACTGCCAGACGGGAGCGTTGAACTCTCGTGACTCCCTGTGAACTGTGTGTGCATCAGACCCGTTCACCGCCACGACGTCAACACAGCAGTGGCTGTAAGCCAGATACAAACAGACACAATCGTTCAAGTAGCCTAAACGTGTTTTCTTATACATTCTGAAATGGGAAATATTGAAGAGACTGGGTGTAGAAAACAAGAAAGAAACAAACAATTAATTAAATGTTAATCAGATGCTTTCAGCGTGAGCCTTGATGGCCTGGATGCACGTTTTTAATTCTGGAGAGATGACCTAGAAAAGGACTGTGAATTAAACAAAAATACACGCACGGAGATTGCTTGACAGCAGAATAAACAGATGAAGACCAAGTAGGCGTTTATCCTGTAGTAGAATGATATGAGGGGGGGGGGGGGGGGGGGGGGGGGGGGGCGGACAAGCGGACAACCAAACAAATAAACTCGTATAGTAGCGCTAGTTTTCCTTTTAAGTACATCAAGGCACGTGAAAAATACACAAGCAAACAAACAACACACACACACACACACACACACACACACACACACACACACACACACACACACACACACACACATACATTAGGCGTGCAGCCGGACACACTATGACTACACGGGAAACAGAATTTTCATCGTAAGAAATATATATGAACATGATCTTTTAGCAGTGTGGAAGCCTGAACTTATCATACAAAAAAACAACGTT
>JADBJO010012606.1:22500-25000 GCA_016801955.1 Conus betulinus | reverse complement strand
ATTGAATTAAAGGCAAGCTATTTAAATGTCTTCGTAGTGTGTACACAAATGTAAAAGCTAAAATTCGGTGTGGAGCAAGATTGACACAATATATCAACTGCACTCGTGGGGTAAAACAAGGTGATGTGACCAGTCCTGTGTTGTTTCCATTGTTCATAAATGAGTTAGCCCTAGACGTGGTCAGGAAATGGAGACATAGTGCTACATTTACCGAATATTATTTTGAATGATCTATTTTATTGTTAGCAGATCATATAGCATTAATAGCTGAAACTGTTATTGGTCTACAGACAGGAATTGGATTTTCATATTAAGAATAGCAATAGGTTTCCTAGCAATAGGTAGTGTATCTAGAACGTTGTACCTGATATGAAAACTCATTTGTTCCTAAATTTACATAAACATCTGAAAATTGTGATGTCTAAGTCCAGACTCGGTGTAACAGATATGCACAACATGACTACCAAAAATGGATCCCATAATGACGATGATCTAATCTGTCCACTGTGTACAAACAGTACAGAGGATGAGGTTCATTTTGTTTTATGTTGTCCAGCACTAAATACTTTAAGACAACGATACGTTAATAATTCCTATCTAGTTTTACAGATTCTCAAGCCTGTTTCGACAAAGTGTACTTTGGCATGTAAACGTGAAAGAACAGTTAGAAATGGTTCAATTTTCTTGTACAAAGCATTTCAGTTGCGTGAAATTGCCATCTCGTAAAATACTATTCTTGCGTAATTGGTATAGGAAACCTTGTGTGAAATGATTGTTCAGTTACTCACCTTCATTAGGGGCAATGCCTAAATATGAAAAAACATCTGAATCTCTCTCTCTCTCTCTCTCTCTCTCTCTCTCTCTCTCTCTCTCTCTCTCTCTCTCTCTCTCTCTCTCTCTCTCTCTCTCTCTGCCAGCCCTTACTCTCAGTCTGTCTATCTGTCTGTCTGTCTCTCTCTCCCTCTCTCTCTCTCTCTCTCTCTCTCCTCTCTCTCTCTCTCTCTCTCTCTCCTTTGTTGCTCTTTGTGGCGGCTGGAATTCAAACGATCCAGTGGTGGTAAACAGAAATGTGCACGCGGCATGATGCAAAGCGCTCACAAACGGGATTGACTCTCGGCTTCAAGTCATCGGAATGCCGGGAGATTCAGAGAGACATATAATATGACCTGCCGCTGTTACCGAAAATGCAAGTGGAAAAAAAAATCTGTCTGACGTTTCACGTGACTTTGTTTCTGTGACCTTGTTTTGCTCACCTTTCTGCGTGGTTTCTTCTTCTTCTTCTTCTTCGTCGTCGTCGTCATCGTCGTCGTCGTCGTCGTCTTGTGCTTCTCTTTTCTTCTTTTTTTTTTTTTTTTTTTTTTTTTTTTTGTTTTTTCTTTTTGATAGTTCGATTTCATACAAATGCATTCTACATTCGTGACAAGTAAAGGCAAAACACCCCCATTTATTTACTAAAGACACGATGCATTCCACCAACACGTCGAGTAATAAGACCAATTCAAGTAAATTCGTATATATACAGCAATCTGCGGGAAAATAGTGAAAAATATCAATATTTACAAACATCATTACTTCATTTGTTAACAAGAATCAAAATCAAGAGAAAAATTGAATACACTTTTTCAAAACGATTGATTAGTTTGTTGATTGACATTAGGTGAGAATTGCATTGTCTGATAAGAGTAAGGGCAGTGAAACGTTAAAAATTCACCGAGTCTAAGGCACGGTATTATGGAAGACGGAGCCTATCTTTTTTTCCTTCCGTTGTCTTGTTTTTCCTTGAACTGAAACAGTTATGCAGTTACCGCTGGGTGGACAGAGAGGGCTTATAATGCTGTGAAGATCCGATCCCATGAGAAGTTCGAACGCACGACCATCAACTCCACAGCCGAAACGCCTATCTATTGGACCACGGGGCTCACCGACACAGAGGGGAAATAATATCAAAACAGAATTATAGCCGAGAAAGAGTGGTTTCATGTATGCGTTGATCGGTTTGATCGAGAGCATGAGGGAGAGGCAGGATGTGTGTGTGTGTGTGTGTGTGTGTGTGTGTGTGTGTGTGTGTGTGTGTGTGTGTGTGTGTGTGTGTGAAGTTTAGTCAAGTCAAAATTATCTTTGTTGAGGGTTTAAAGAATAAGCTTTACAGCTTTTTTCGCCCTGCCCTCACAGAAAAAGAATGAATATCAATTACAATAATGAAGAAAAGATCGAGAAATGCGAAGCAATGCACACGTAGAGATCCATAAAGTAATGAAACAATTAAAACAATAAAAAAAAAAAACTACCACAATCAATATTTTAATGAACAATATACAACATATCAGACTAGGAACTAAGACACCTTTGAGAGAGAGAGAGAGAGAGGAGAGAGAGAGAGAGAGAGAGAGAGAGAGAGAGAGAGAGAGACAGACAGACAGACAGACAGACAGACAGACAGACAGACAGACCGATCGACAGACAGAGACTGACAAATTGACAGAGAAACCAAGAGAGAGAG
>JADBJO010012606.1:5000-15000 GCA_016801955.1 Conus betulinus | reverse complement strand
TAAACGAGGAGAGGGGTTATACATACAGACAGGGAAAGGGAGAGAAAAACAAAATGTAACTGTCTACATGAAGACAGGAGGGAAAAACATTAGTAGTACTAGCAAAAGGGAGAGACAAAGAAAAAATAATGTGAGACCTGAAATGAAGGAGGGAAAGAGAAACAAACTGTAACTTTGTACACGGGGGGAGGAATGTATCTCTTGCGAAAGGGATGACACACAAAACGTAACGTGACACTTGGAACGAACGAGGGAGAGAATAACAGAATGTAAAATGATGCATGAAGGGAATACAAACAAACAAACAAACAAACAGCAACAGAACCCTACATAACACTTGGAGCATGAGAAGAGGTACAGAGAAACGAAACGAAACGTAAAGTTCAATTTGGAGCAGGTGTGGATGTGGGGTGGGGATGGGGGGCTCGAAACATAACATTACAAATAGAGGGAGGTGAAAACAGGATCGAACGCGACATATTGCAAAATGAGGATTAAACTTAATACATGGGAGAAGGAGCTGCGGAAGAAACAAAAATGTCAGGTAAAAGAAGTGGCGAGAGGGCACTGATGGGGGTGACTGACTGAGAAGCCAGACGTGATGGGTGAAAAAGAAGAATGATGGGTAAAATGGCAGGATGATTAGGCAAGATGGCAGGTTGGCTGCAAATGGCAGGGGGGTTGCGTGAAATGGTAAGAGTTTGCTGAATGATGTGGCAGGGTGTGGCAGGGTGGTTGGGTGGTTGGGTGACGTGGCAGGGTGGTTTGGTGGGGGTGATGTGGAAGGGGGTGGCTGGGTGACGTGGCAGGGTGGTTGGGTGATGTGGAAGGGTGGCGGGTGATGTGGGTTGGGTGACGTGGCAGGGTGGTTGGTGGTGGAAAGGGTGGGGGTGATGTGGCGGGGGTGGTTGGGTGACGTGGCAGGGTGGTTGGTGATGTGGAAGGGTGGCTGGGTGATGTGGCAGGGTGGTTGGGTGACGTGGCAGGGTGGTTGGTGTGATGTGGAAGGGTGGAAGGGTGGCGGGGTGTTGGGTGACGTGGCAGGGGGTGGTGGTGTGGGCAGGGGGGCTGGATGTGGCAGGGTGGTTGGGTGATGTGGGCAAGGTGGTTGGGTGTTTTGGCAGGGTGGTTGGGTGTGATGTGGCAGGGTGGTTGGGTGATATGGCAGGGTGGTTGGGTGATGTGGCAGGGCAGGGTGGTGGGGGGTGTTGGGTGATGGGAGGGTGGTTGGGTGTTGTGGTAGGGTGGTTGGGTGTTATGGGGCGGGTGGTGGGTTTTATGGCAGGGTGGTTGGGTTTTATGGGCAGGGTGGTTGGGGGTTATGGCAGGGTGGTTGGGTGTTATGGCAGGGTGGGTTGGGTGTTATGGCAGGGTGGTTGGGTGTTATGGCAGGGTGGTTGGGTGTTATGGCAGGGTGGTTGGGTGTTATGGCAGGGTGGTTGGGTGTTATGGCAGGGTGGTTGGGTGTTATGGCAGGGTGGTTGGGGTTTATGGCAGGGTGGTGGGTGTTATGGCAGGGTGGTTGGGTGTTATGGCAGGGTGGTTGGGTCTTATGGCAGGGGTGGGTTGGGTCTTATGGCAGGGTGGGTTGGGTCTTATGGCAGGGTGGTGGTTGGCAGGTGGTGGGTCTTATGGCAGGGTGGTTGGGTCTTATGGCAGTGTGGTTGGGTCTTATGGCAGGGTGGTTGGTCTTATGGCAGTGTGGTTGGGTCTTATGGCAGGGTGGTGGGGTCTTGGGTCTTATGGCAGTGCAGGTGGTGGGTCTTATGGCAGTGTGGTTGGGTCTTATGGCAGGGTGGTTGGGTGTTATGGCAGGGTGGTTGGGTGTTATGGCAGGGTGGTTGGGTGTATGGCAGGGTGGTTGGGTGTTATGGGCAGGGTGGTTGGGTGGTTATGGCAGGGTGGTTGGGTCTTATGGCAGTGTGGTTGGGTCTTATGGCAGGGTGGTTGGGTCTTATGGCAGGGTGGTTGGGGGTGGTTAAGAAAAATGGCAGATGGTGGGTGAAGGTTAGGGCGGGTAACAAAACAAGAATCAGGTGGGGGCGGGGAAACGGGAATCAGCGGGGGGGGGGGGGGGGGGGGGGGGGGGGGGGGGAGAGGAGGGGAGGGGGGTGGGTATGTAAGATGACGAAGAGCGTCGGAACCAGACTTGGTAAGCACACATACAAACATGATGGAATGAAGTACACTACAGTAATGTCCTCCACCAGTCAGAAAAAAAAAAACTTTCCATTCCGAAAAAAAAAATGGAGAGAGAGAGAGAGAGAGAGAGAGAGAGAGAGAGAGAGGAGAGAGAGAGAGAGAGAGAGAGAGAGAGTAGGAATGCTATCTACATATACACATTCAGAGTATACTGAAAAGGGGAATGGATACATGTATGGCACGCTGTCCGTAAAACTGCTGTAGGTGCTTAACAAAACAAAACTCACACATATTCATAGTACACATCATATTCTACATAACAAAATTTGCATATGCAAAATACATACCAAAAGTGCACTAATATAGTGTACACAAAAACACGCCTGTAATCACCTTTCTCTACATTATTTTGCGCATACATACATACATCTACACTTACAGACTCAGTCATATCACACACACACACACACACACACACACACACAAACACACACACACACACACACACATACATGTGCAGAAGCATTTTGTTTATATGGACATGTCGCAAACAGACCTGCAGAAGTGAGTTTTGAGACCAAATTGAAATGTAACTGACCGACAGTGGGAAGGACTGGTAACAGTAGTGGACAGAGACTGGAAAAAGAAGGCGTGGAACAGCGTCCTTCTCCCAGCGTCAGGTGTGTGTGTGTGTGTGTGTGTGTGTGTGGGGGGGGGGGGGGGGGGGGGGAGGGGGGGCCGAAGTGGAAGGGGCTGGAGAAACAATGAACAAGAGACCAGCCGCCGTGGCGAAGTGCTTAAACATCGCGGACTCCTGGCTCGGAGCACGTGGGTTCGATTCCCCATCAGAGCCATGTGGAAGTTTTCTGCCCCGCTGGAGAAAACAATGAACAAGAGACCAGCCGCCGTGGCGAAGTGCTTAAACATCGCGGACTCTGGCTCGGAGCACGTGGGTTCGATTCCCATCAGAGCCATGTGGAAGTTTTCTGCCCGCTGGAGAAACAATGAACAAGAGACCAGCCGCCGTGGCAAAGTGCTTAAAACATCGCGGACTCCTGGCTCGGAGCACGTGGGTTCGATTCCCATCAGAGCCATGTGGAAGTTTTGTGCCCCGGCCAGCCCCTGCCCAGAGCTGAGTTTGCTAAGGACTCAGTCGTGAAGACTGGGAGCACACAGTCGAGTTTCATCCACTAAATCGATACGTCTCTGAGAATCTTGCTCTTAATTCCTGTCCAAACACTACAGGTGTCTGTATCTCTCGGGCCTGGGTGACGCCAGGATATATAATGAAATAAAAGCGTAGAGTACAGCCCTGTCATGCAGTCTTAGACCAGTATGGAAATCCTCAGCATCATCTTCATCGTCCTCATTCTCATTGATCTGCATTTTTAAAAAGTCTCAAATTCTGTGGCCCTTCAAGCTCTGCTCTCATGTTGACCTCCCCACGTCTATGGCCTTGATTTGATCCTGACAGGCTCACTCGTATCGGCAAATCCATGGGGGGCTGTCGTCTGTCTGGCGGATGTGATGGCGCCCTCTGGAGGGAGAACTCACACACGCCGGCTCCGCGACTAAGCGGCCATGGTCATCAGTAGGGGGCTTAGTAGGTGGTGTCCTGCATAAGCTGGATCAAAAGAGGCAACCACTGAACACCACCAAAGTGACTCGGCAGCAGTGCAGAGTCTCCTCGGTGGGTTGCCTCTTGACGACTTGACATTGACTGCTCCCTGTGGACTGCTGGTGTCGGGGCTGTTTCGGGTCAGGCCAGGTTGTGGCTTTGGTCGGGAGGGTCGGAATGAGCGGCGTGGATACAATGCCACTGAGGTGGCACAGAGGTGGCACAGAAGATGGGACATCAAAACAAAAACAAAAACAAAAACAAAGAAAACAAAACAAAAAAGAAAGCAACAGACTGGATGGAAATGGGGTGAAGGAAGGATAAAGGAGTATATAAAAAGGGCGGAGATGGTGGCTCCCATTCAGGCCAGGAGCATACAACTGCAGCTCAGTTATTCACCTGTAATTTGTTTAATTTACTTAGAAGACAAGCCAAGGAGACGACAGTGTAGCGTAATGAAAGCGTCATAGACAGCAGGGGACAACACCGAACTTCAACACTGACACCTCAGGGCACTGAAAGGTGTGAAATGGCCAACCAGTGGTCAGTTGAAGTGAAGTGGTGACACTAACGCCCTATCACCCAGAGGCTCTTAACGATCAGATTGCTCTCGGACAAGCTCATGGGGGGATAGGAGGGGGGTAGTGGAAGAAAGGGTGGTGGTGTGTTCGGCTCAAGGCTGGAGTGTTCGGGGTTTGGTGTTCTCTTCGATGAGGTGACTCAGTCGGTCGAGGTGCTCTCCTTCAGTGTTCTTCTCTTTCCCAGTGCTACCGTCTACGGGTCCACACGCCCCCTGGGGTCCTTTCAGGCACAGCCGCTCTTGCTAACGAATCCACTGCGTGGACGTGTGTCCCAGGCCAACCGTCAGTACAGCTACTTGACAGTAATCAAGTCTTTCAAGCTGATAATGCGCCTCTATGTCAAAGACGTCAGAGCACACAATGTTCAGGCTGTAGAAGCTGATATAGTAAGTTGAGAGTCACCAGCAAGAGATGCAAGACACATTGCCATAACGATTGATGACATCAGACACAGGGGCCGCCTATAACACAAGAAGTACTAGTGTATTGAAAAGTACACGCCACCAGTACTTTCCTTCTGCATTTCCTTGTCCTTTTTCTCCAGAATGAGAGAGGCACAGTGTTGGGGGGAGGTTATTTATGCTGAATTCCCAACATACTTCCTAAAATTGTACATCTCCCACCCCCCCCCCCCCCCCCCCCGCCTACACCCCCCGCCATAGTCTGATCCTTCCTTTTACCCACCTCTTCTTACCCTCTCCACCCCACACCCCCCCCCCTCCTCCACCCCCCACCCCCCCCTTCCCCCCCCCCCTCACCCGCCTCCTTATTTTCTGATCCTCTCTGTCGCCCGAATCAGCTCTCTCTGTCTCTTTCCTTTCCTCCTCTGATCAAACCTCCAACTCTCTCACTCCTTTTCAAACCTTCCCCTCCCCACCCCTACTTCCCCTCGCCCCAAACTTCCCCCCTCCCCCCCCCCCCCCCCCCCCCCATCTCCATCCTCTCTGTCTCACTCCTTCATCTTTTTTGTGGCCTCTGAAGGAAAACAACCAGACAGAAGAACGGCGTTGCACCGTGACTCTTGTCAGGTAGCCTGGAAGTTCCCTCCCCCCCCCCCCCCACAACCTCTAACCCACTACCTCCTAACCCCCCCCCCCCCAACACCAACACAACACACACACACACACACACAACAAACACACCACACACACAAACACCACAACGCACACACACACACACTCACACACACACACACACCGCCCTTCCCTCATCAAAAGCGGTTGGTTGCCCAATCAATACAGGAAAAATAAAGAAGCGAAGGAGCTGATGAGACCATTAGCGTGGAACGGAGGAGAAGGAAGAAGAGAGGAGGAGGAGGAGGAGGAGGAGTCTAGTGAGGGGGGTCGGAGGTGGGTGGGATGTGATAGTGAGGTTGTCACCTTCGTCTTTCTTCCATGCTGCATGTTACACACGTGGACATGGTACAGAAGGGTGGTACGTAGTTCTATTTCTTCCTTCTAGGTGTTCTTGTTCTTCTTCGTTTATTGTTCTTTGTTTCTTTTATATCTTTGTTGTTGTCGTTATTTTTTCTCTCTTTATTTTTTTTCTTCCACTTCTTCCTCTACTTCATCTTCTTCTTCTTGCCAAGTTTTTATTCTTGCTCTTGTTCTTTTCATCCATCATCGTTGCCTTGTCCATGGATTTAGAGGTGGTGGTTGGTGTCATCGTTGTTCTTCTTAGGATACCATCGTCAGTCTTTTTCAGCTTCTTCTTCTTCATGCTGGCTGCGATGCTGATATGCTGCTGGTGTGTTCTGTGTGTGTGTGTGTCGTGTGTGTGGTTTTTCCTGTGTGTGTGGCTGGTGTGTGTGTGTTGTGTGTTGTTTTCCCTGTGTGTGTGTGTTCTAGTGTGTGTGTGTGTGTCGGTGTGTGTTTGTGTACTAGAAGTGTTTTGTGTGTATGTGTGGTGCGAGTGTTTATGTGTGATGTGTGTGTGAGTGGTGTCGCGTGTGTGTGTGTGGTGTGGGCGTTGCTTATCGTTGTGATGTGTTGAGTGTGTGTTTTGTTACGACGTGCGCGCGTACGCGAGAGAGAGAGAGAGAGAGAGAGTCGGGTGTGAGGTCCCTGCTCTTACGCTTATTCTATTATTAGTATTATTATTATTAGGGATTACCCCCTCTCTAGGAGAATACTATTATTGTAAAAATTATTTTTTCTTCTTTTCTTTTTCTTCCACCCTTTTTTCATCCAATCGTTATTGAAATTTTCAGGAGATTTTAATCAGTTGCAGGGCATTGTGGGCATTGTGCATGAATGATCACTTTTTAATTATTATGAGATTGACCGTTTTGCTATGGCTTCGAGATATGGCCTCTCTTTTTATAACGGCCAAAAACGGCCAAATTTGAAACTTGAATACACTCAGAATGCAAATTTAGGTATGCTCTAAAAAGGCGAAATTTGAATATTTAATAGCTCAAAGACTAACAAAGTAACAGAAACCAAATTTTTGGTTGCTTATGCCGTTTGATATGTTAATTTAAAAAATCTATGCTGCAATAAAAAAAAACCGTTAAAAAACCGTTATTTTTCAAATATGCATCAGTCTTAACAAAACTTGCTGATTACATGTTACTTTGAACGCTGAACATGAATATTTAAGTTTACAAGAGCAATTTTGATATCCGACATCTAAAAACCGTTAAAAACCGTTATTTTGCAAATAAGAATCAATTGTGACCAAAATTGGTGGCTAGATGTAACTTTGAGCGCTGAACATGAAAACATTAGTTTCATACAGTAAATTTCACATTTGACAGTTAAAAACCGTTATTTGGTAAATATGCATCAACGTTTACCATTAATGGTGGATAGATGTAATTTCAACGGTGAACATAGATAGGCAAGTTTCATAAAGTGATTTGAAGAGGGAAATCCCATGTTTGCTCTAAGGCAAACATAAGGCCTCTCTGGGGGAATACTATTGTTATTGTAAAATTTTTCTTTTTTGTTTTTCTTTCTCTTACCCTTTTTTCATCCAATCGTGTTGAAATTTTCGGGAAAGTTGCAGGGCATTGTGGGCATGTGCAAATGGCATTTTTTTTAAATGAATTGGCCGTTTTTTGGCCGAGATATGGCGCGCGCGCGTGCGCGCGTGTGTGTGTGTGTGTGTGTATGTGTGTGTGTGTGTGTGTGTGTGTGTGTGTGTGTGTGTGTGTGTGTGTGTGTGTGTGTGTTAAGGGGGAAATCCTCCCATGTTTGCTCTAAGCCCTCTAGTTATTATTATTCTTATTATTATTATTGTCATTATTATTATTATCATTATCACAATCATCATCATCATCAGTAGTAGTAGTAGTAGTAGTAGTAGTAGTAGTCACCTTGTTCTTATATTGATGCGATTTTCTTCTCACCCTTCTCTTGTTCCCTTACTAGTTCTTTGTCCCCATTGTTTGTCTTGGTCATGCAGTTGGAGCTGGTCCGCCTGTTGTCATCATTATTCTTCTTTGTTACCACCATCGTCGCTTTCCTCCTACCCTCCTCCTTCTTCTTGCGCGCGCAAGTTTTTATTCCTGGTCTTCTTTTTCTTGTCTTGTTCTCGTTTCTTGTCTTCTTCTTCTTCTTCTTCTTCTCTTCTTCTTCTTCTTCTCTTCCTCCTCCTCCTTCGTCCTCTTCTTCTTCTTTCTTCTTCTTCTTGTCTCTCTTCTTCTTCTTCTTTTCTTCTTCTTTCCTCCTCCTCCTTCGTCCTCTTCTTTTCTTTCTTCTTTCTTCTTCTTTCTCCTCCTCCTCTTCCTCCCTCCTCCTTCTTCTCTTCGTCTCTTCTCTTTCTTCTTTTCTTCTTCGTCTTCTTTCTTCTTTCTTCTCTTCTCCTCCTCCTCCATAGGTGACTGGTGAAAGGTTGGAACAGGAAACATGAAGCTGATTCCCCCTTTTTTAATTTTAAAGACGCTTCTCCTTGTGATATCATTCCGTCGATGTCTACTTGTGGCTGTTGCTGTTCTTGCTGATCTCGGTTTTGTTGTTTTTCTTGTTCGTTTTAATAATCAGTTTGAACCCTTCTTCTTCGGTCCTCCTCCTCCTCCTCCTCGTCCTCCTCCTCCTCATCATCATCATCTACAACAACAACAACATCATCATCATCCCCTCTTCTTCTTTATCACCTCATAATTTTGATTTCTTCCTCTACTAATTCATCATTATCATTATTATCATCATGATCATGATCATCATCTTCATCATCATCATAATCCACCACCACCACCACCACCACCTTCATCATCATGATTATCATTATTTTCTTATCCTCCTTTTCCCTCTCGCCTCCATCTTTTTTCTTTTTCACCGCCCTGCTCCTCCATCCTCGTTTTGTTTAAAATCATCATCATCATCATCATCCTCTTCCTCCTCCTCCTCCTCCTCTTCCTCTTCTTCTTCTTCTTCTTCTCTCCTCCTCCTAATCTCCCGTGGCTTCGTCACCAAGTTTAAATGGATTTTTCATTCAGCAGGGCTGTGGAGAAGAGACTGACCATGAAACAAGAGAGAAGGATGCTTTTCCTCTTTCTCCTACTCTTCTTTCGTCTCTCTCCTCCTCCTCCTCCTCCTCCACCTCGTCCTCCCTGTTTGTTTTTCTTCCTTTTCCCCCTTCTTCAGCACTTTCCCACCCTTCTCCCTCCTCACCCGCTATTCGACCCTCATTCTTCCACTTTGTGACTGGATTTTGATTCAGCGAAACCTTTTCAAAGAGGAAAATGGGTCAAACCGGGTTTCACGTGCCTAGGGAAGTACACACAGCTCCCGTTGTGCATGTTGACCCCGCGGCTCTCGCTAAAGGGGTTAGTGTTACTGGTCCCTTGTAGTTAGGTCGTTGAGATGTTGTGACGAACGTCGGTTTCGACGGTGACGAATGTCCGCATTACTCTGTCTTCACCCAAGCGTTGCAAAAACAGGGGTGGCTGCATACGTCTGCCACTGACCTGTTCAATGCAACTTTGTCTTTGTGCAGGAGTCATTGTGAGGTGAAGACAAGATGTCTTTGTGGTAACACGTGTGTTCTTTGTGGTTGATGAGAGAGAGAGAGAGGAGTCAGAGAGAGAGAGAGAGAGAGATGACTTTGTGATAAAGACAGATAGTTCTTTGAGTTGATGAGAGACAGAGACATTAATGAGAGAGAGAGAGAGAGAGAGATAGAGATAAGGACAGAAGGGAAGGGAGGGTGGGTAGTCACAAACACACACACACACACACACACACACACACAGAGACACTCACAGAAGACAGACAGAGGGGGGGGTAGAGAGAGAGAGACACACACACACACACAACACACACAGAGAGAGAGAGAGAGAGAAACACACACACACACATACACAGGGGAGTGGGGGGGGGGGGGGGGGGGGGGGCAGCCCGTCCGTTAAACATTCAGAGAACGATGAAAAGGAAAAAGAGACAGAGAGAGGGAGACAAAATTCCAGTCCGATCAGTCACTCGTACCCAAAACATTCACTCATTCCGGCTGTACTGGATGGCTGGGTAAGCAGACCCTTAACCAGACTAGATGAAAAAATCCTAGGCATCGATCGACCAGCTGGGTGCCACGTACGTTATGTTGGTGGTCTGAAAACCCTTCACCCGTGAAAGTCATCGTGGACAGTCACATGAAGCTGCAGCATTCCAAATGAAATGGGAGTTCTGTTCCGACGAGTTCTTGGCCTAATTACGTT
>JADBJO010012605.1:35000-52500 GCA_016801955.1 Conus betulinus | reverse complement strand
TCACTGTTGTTCTTGTCCAGTTTCGCTGTTGTGTCGGGACACAATGGGGAAGCGTCTGAGGAAGTAAAAAACAAAAACAAACAAAAACAAAACAAAAAAACATATAAATAAATGAAGAAAAAAAGAGAGATATGAAGCAGAAAAAAAGAAGATGACATATGATTATTATCATCATCTTTACTATTATTATTATTATTATTATTATTATCACCATTAACTAACGACTGTTCACAGTTTAGACGAAAATTGCTATATTACAAAATAAGAGAAAAAATGCATTGGTACTGGGGATATCTACATAATGACAGTGTGTTTGCATGCTTTCGACTATTCGATTGGTGCTGTCTCCATTCAGGAAAAGCATGGGAAATGTCTGATACAGCAAAAAGAAAAAAAAGACATCGTTAACAAGTGTACTGAATATTGCTTTGAACTCTGCAACAAACAGAGCACAACAAAATCCGAATGTGTTGACAGCACAGGATTCATCAAAATAAGAATGACTTTCCAGTACTCACAGCTGCATGAACTCGTTGAAATGTGGGAAAACTGCTAGCGTCAACATACCTGAGACCATCCCTGAGACACTCTCAAAACATGGCAGAGATGCAGTCATTGATATCCGGACTGCCATCAGCAACAAAATCCACCACACTCATGCCACGGACTCAGACACTTATCGTTGACCCTCCTAGGACAGAGAATCTCCAACACTGCAAGAACTACCGCATTGTAAGCTTCATCAGCCATGCCAGTAGAGTAATGCTCAAAATGATTCTGAGCAAATTGAAACCGCAAGCAGATATCATCGCCGTAGAACTGACTAGATTCCACAAAGGCAAATTATCATTGAGTTTTAACCTATTTACCTTTGAAATAAAAATCTTCCAGCGGCAGACGTGTCATGTCCTCATCGAGTTCAAGAAGGCATTCAATGGAATCTGGCAGTAGGTGGTGTGGGCACAATGAAGACATTTATCGTCAGGTGGAAACTTATCAACGCCTTTCAACAACGGTACTTCAAACTGACTAGTGCGCACTGTAAAGGGTGGTATTGGATAGATTAGTTGTATATTTCACCTGCAGGTTAGTCAGGGCTGTCTTAAATCACCCTCACTGTTTAACATACGCCTGGAACGCATTATGACTGAGGCACATGAAGATCATGTGAAGACAGATTGGACGGGACATCAAAAGAATAATTATGGCTTGGAACTCAGCGCCAAGAAGGCCCATTTGAATGCCAGCCACAACACCACCATCAATACGATAGAATTGTATATAACCAGAAGCTAGAGTCTGTTCTACAGTTCACATATCGAGGGCGCATGCATTGCAGTGGTGGATCTAAATCAGAAATCATCTCAATGGCGAAAAGGGGACAGCCACAGCACTGCGCAAATCAAAATGTGTATGGAAAAAGAAAAACATCTTTATCAAACATAAGATAAGGCATTTTACGTGCAGTGGTAAATATTGGATCTTACTGTACGTATCCGAGGCATGGCCTCTCACATTGGGTCTAGAGAGAAGAATCCAAGCCATGGAAATGCGATGTTAATATAAAATATTAAACATCAAATGCACCAGTCACATCATTCATTAGCAAAAGGATTAAACCATCAGCAGCATATGGGATCGTGTGGAGATCTACTGAGATTAGGCAGGAAAAGGGCACTAAGCTGATATAGCCATGCAACAAATCCGGTGCTCTTACGAAAAAAGGATCCTGTTGAAGGAGGGAAGTGAAAGGGAAAACAGAAAAAACTGGACTGACACAGAGTGGATCAGGAAAACATTTGCAGAGACCAGGACATTGGCGCACAGCCAACAGAACTTGAGGAACTGGTGATTTGTTCTTCAGCATTGTGTCCCTATGACTTCAGAGAGTTAAGGGTGAAAAAGGAGAGAAGAAGAAGAAGAAGAAGAAGAAGAAGAAAAGAAGAAGAAGAAGGAGGAGGAGGAGAGGAGGAAGAGGAGAGAGGAGCGGGAGGAGAAGAAGAAGAGAGAAGAAGAAGAAGAAAGAAGAAGAAGAAAGAAGAAGAAGAAGAAAGAAGAAGAAGAAGAAGGAGATATAGAACAATCAGAACAACCAGAACGACAAAAACAACAACAACAACAACAACAACAACAAGAACCGAAACACGAAGGAAGAAGAGAAATGTTTTCATCGCGTCAATGCATTGCTGACTGACTGAAACAAAACAAAACAAAAAAAAACAAAACAAAAAAAAAAAAAGAAAAAAAGGAAAGAAAAAGAAGACCTACAGTACGAACTTACCAACTGGGCGTTGAATGTGTTTATGTGTGTACGTAGACATTGCTATCATTGCATTGTTGCACCGTTGTTGTTGTTTGTTGTTGTTGTTGTATAGATTCATGAATGTCTGATATAGAATGAGAAAAACAAAAGATGAAATCACTTCGAAACATTAAGAAGAGGAGGTGGTATATTTTATTGCAAGTCAGCCTTCTTGCATTTTGAAAAGGTTGTTTTAATGATATCACTCACCATACAGGAAGCGGATATAGTGCATCGATAGTTCATTTTGGGAAGGAGTCAGCGTTGTCTGAGTCATGACAATTATACGTACCAAGACTTCCATGAACCATAATAAGGGAATGACGCCCACACATAGAAGTAAACGGAACCAATGGTAGTTGAGATTTTACAGACTAGAAAACATTACAATACTCTAGCCTTCGATAATGATTATGGTTTTTCGTCTCCTCCCCACTATCAATGCGTGTTTTTTTTTTACCTATGAACTTGTTACATGATCTTTTACATAATCAGTATCTCATGTCAGCATGATCTTACAGTACACATCACTTACGTGCAGACCACACACAGGGGACATATGTTAGATGGGCCACTGAATTCCGAAAACAGCCTTAAGGGAAAAGTGTTAGCACCTGTTCAGTTCCACATGATTGAAGCCCTGAAGCAGATCAGTACCGGTCCTGGAGGTGATACTGGCAGCCCTTTCAAATTTACAAGATCTACTTTTGTTACTAAGGAACTGCTCCTTGACAAATGTGTCACGTTGACCGAGGTCCTTACTGACATCCACGTTTATGATGTAATGCTACAGCTTCACCTCTAACGTTTACATGCAAATGAGTCCTGGCAGTAAAAGATTTAATAAACCCACTTCTGCAAGATGGAATGTGATTTGATATGGCTATTTCTGTTCATATTTAACCTGTTCTCTTTGCCCTGTATTTTGTGCCACTTCCCTGTGGATATAGCTTTCTGTGGAAATGGCAAGCTTATTTCGGCATTAAGGGATGGAAAGTAACAGAAAAAGGTCCAATGGAAATTTGAATTCTGATTAGACTTTTACACTCTTTTCTTTTTTTTCATTTTCGTACATGTGGAACAAATGGTATAACATTTTTTTTAATGGTCACGTCCTCCCACAGGATAAGTCATCCACTTACTTAGGAGTCACATTTGACGCCAGGATGACTTGGAGACACCAGACCAACAAGTGTACAGAAAGAGCCAGGCTACGTCTGGCTTTGATGAAGAAGTTATCATGAACTTCCTGGGGAGCTGACCACAACATCCAGAAGAAACTGTACCTTGGACGAGTGAGACCTGTCCTAGAATATGGTACAGCTGCCTGGGGGACAGCAGCCAAGACCGACCTGGACAAAGTTGCCATGGTCCAGAACCAGGTGTCCAGGATCATCACTGGCGCTCTCACATCAACCCCGATCCAGCCATGGAAACTCTGACAGGTCTTCAGAGCCCTTGAAAGCAGGAAAGATGCCATAGTCCTCACCCAGGCTGCCAAATTCAAAAGGACGAAGAATCACCCCATGAACAAACGAATGTCAGAGCCAACCAAGTGCAAACTGAAGCGCATCAGTTTTGTGAACAATGCTCGCAGACTCGAGAGGCAGGACCCTTAACTGCTACCGCAAGGGAACAAGCAGATCCAAACATATAGCTCTGTAACCACTTGGAGAAGGGACCAGTTTCTGGAAGTCAGAGAGACAATCCCAGGCATTCTCACAAAGGGCACACAGTCGGAACCAGAGAAGAAAGCACTAGACCTAGATCATATGGAACAGGCATATCCCAGGGAGCTGTGGACATATGCATACATGGACAGCTCAGCAGATGAGGCTACCAGAAATGGAGGTGGAGGAATATTGCTAACCTTGAAGGATGGAACACGCGTCTGACAAGCCAATCCCACTGAAAAGTTCTCCACGAACTACAAAGCTGAGCCAGATGCACTGCAGACAGCAGCGGAGACACTGTATGCGAACACAGAGGCCAAAGTCGTCATCTTCTCTGATGCACTGTCAGTACTGCAGGCTGTACAGAACCCAAAGAACAAGGACCTCAATCCCCATGTTTCTGCCCTTGCCAGACTGCATCAGGCCACTGAACTAACCATCATTCAGTGGATACCCTCACACTGCAACATAGCAGGCAATGAGGAGGCAGACCGACTGGCGAAGGAAGGAGGACAGCAGCCACAAGAACAGGAAATCTCCTATGAAGAGGCCAAGACAATCATCAAGGAGAAGCAGAGGAAAAGATGGCTTCAGCTACATCCAGATTACAACTGGACAGATGCCTACTACCTCCTACCCAGACCAGACCAAGTAAGCATTGTGAGGCTGAGGACGGGCCACTCAAGTTACACCATCACATGTTCACAAGGTTCCGCATTGGCGAGTCTGCAGAGTGCCCCTGCGGTACAGCCACAATGACAGTGGAACACTCCCTACAGGACTGTCTGACACACCATAATCTGAGAGCAGAGACCTGGCCTGCTGACTAACCGATGAGGGAGAAACTCTACGGATCTCTGGAGGGCTTCCACCAGACAGCAGCCTTCTTCAGTGCATCGGGGGTGCCTGTTTGAGCGAACGACGACGAAGAAGAAAGGTATATAACACATTGTCTTTAAAGGTTCGTTGTCGTTCTCCTTTCATTCAAAATGACGTGATAGGCTTCCTAGTAGGCAGGCCTTGTCACATCTTGCTCCCTGTTGCCAGTCTCATAACAATGTACATTGTTGATTTAACAATTCAATTGATTGATTCATTGATGACCTTTTACCGTTCATTCTTATTTTGTTTGCTAAAAGGCCTGTATATATCAGACGTGCAGGTATGCTTAATGTTAATACGAGGTGTGGATATCCAAACCGACAAAAAATGCAAAATAGATCTGAGCATCCCAATTCTTCCTGGAACTCTGATGATGATGCTCACCCTCCTCTATGTGACTGCTAGTGATTACCACCCAATCAGACTAAGTGTAGCAGATCCTTCTGGTCAGCAAATAGTTCCAGATATACTGACAAAACATGTGAAGGATCGAACATTGCTTATAGAGGAGGGTGTCCTACATGTTACAAGACAATTTACAGGTTGGCGTTATACCGAACAATACCATGGAATCCGTCTCATTTACACCATGCTTCAGGTGACATGCTTTCTTTACTCGTCTGATCTATGGTAACTTCAGTGTTTCCAGTGATCTGAAAAGTCTGTCTTCTTTCTGCTTCCTCTCTCTCTCTCTCTCTCTCTCTCTCTCTCTCTCTCTCTCTCTCCTGACCTTGCATTGCTCATGTTAACTACTATGAGGGAAGAAATGATCTTACCCATTCCTGTCTGCTGTTTGTTTCGTCTGCAGAAAATGTGTCTGTCGAAAATGTTCGTGTGACGTGTGTTAACGTGTTACAGTGTGTTAACTGTAGTCAGTCAGCTGACAGCAGCGTGTCGACGGTAGTGATGAATCGTCAAAATGGTTGTATTCATTGTAAAACGTATAGTGTCAGTTGTGAATCAGACAGCATGTAGTAAAGACGTAGAAGCATTGCTCTGTCTTCTGAGTTGACTGAAGCGAGAACGAAACATGGTGTCAGAAGTGGGATTCTTCACTCGCATCACTATTTCATCAGCAGGCTTCATTTCAATCCCGTTGAGCATCATAGGTTTCTTTTTCGTCTCCTGCAGGTCAAAGCATCTTTCATCTCCAGTGGCTTCGATGTACAGGCTCTCAGACATTACGTTTGTTGTTGCTCCTGTATCAGAAAGGAATCTTACCGGCATTTCGTTTAACAGCATTTTTGCTCGTATGTTTTTTCTCCTTTTTGCTAGTTCTGTCATCAATCTTGAGAATTTCATCTTCACTTTCTGTGTCTGTCTCTTCTTCGATGTGTCGAATTCTGGGTTTCTTCTGAAACTGCTTGGGTGTTTTCCAGCACAGTGCAAAATGATTATGTGCCCCACAGGCTTTGCTTTTTTTCCAAATGCTGGACATTTTTCTTTTCCTCCTGGATGATTTCCACCACAATATCTGCATTTCACCCTGGTCTCTGAATTGCTTCGTTTGCTTCTTGTTTTAGTTGTTCTATTTTCTCGAAATGCTTGGACTTCCTGCGCATCCTCATTTGAAGGATTTTTTGCTGATTCGTTTCATGCGCTCTGCACATTTCAACACACGCAGTCAATGTCAGCTTTCTCACCTCCAGTAGTTTTGATCGCAGAGTCTCGTCACGCACGCCCAACACGATTTGGTCTCTCAGCAGTTTGTCTTCCAGTGGACCATAATTGCAGGTCTTCACCAGTCTCCTCAGGTCTGCCACAAACTCTTCCATGGACTCTCCCGCCGCCTGATGTCGGCAATTGAACTTGAACGCTTCGTAAGTTTTATTGGTGGAGCCCACACAGTATTCTTCGAATTTTCTGAGAACTATGTCTATGTCATTTCTTTCAGTTTCACCAGCAAATGACAAACCTTCATAGATGCCCAGAGCATCTAGACCAATGCATGAAAGGAAAACTGCTGTCCTGTACTTTGGATCTTCTTCATTCTGATTCGTGACGATTTCGTAGCTGCCCCACAGCCTCTTGAACTTTCCGAAGTTACTCTGAAGATTTCCTCCCTCACCTCCAGTTTAGGGGACAGAGGAATCTTGGCATGCCGTCGTCTGGCTTCTCTTTCTTCTTGTTCGTCTTCCATGTTTCAACTTCTATCATCGTCTTCAATTCAAATTTTTCCTTCCTCCAAGGTTCTGTCACAATTCAGACTGCGAGTGAAGAATCCAAAGAACAGAAAGAAGTACAAGGTCAACTTCGTGATCACCAAAACAGACTGTAAGCCAGTACTGGGACTGAAAGCTGTACAATACATGCAGTTGTTCGCAATCAACGTAGAGAACATTGCAACAATAGCAGCAGATCAGAAAGCTGAAGAGGCAAACGCAACGGATATACTCACAAGATACAAAGATGTGTTTGAAGGAGAAGGAAAGTTAGAAGGAAAACTCCATCTGGAAACTGATCCCAGCACTGCACCAGTGAAGATGCCTTGCAGAAAGTGACCGATAGCAGTCCAAGAGAAGGTGAAGAACGAGCTGAAAAGGTTGGAGAAATTGGATGTTGTCATCAAAGTAGACACCCCAGTGGAGTGGATCAGCAGCTTGGTCGTGGCAACAAAGGGCAACGGGAAGGTCAGACTGTGCATTCATCACAAGCCACAAAAAAAAAAGCCCTAAGGAGAAACGAATACCCCATTCCAACAGTTGATGACGTACTGCCACTCCTGCAGGATGCCAAATGTTTCACACACTTGGATGCCAGAAACGGGTTTTGGCACGTGGTTCTGGACAAAGACAGCAGTTACCTGACGACCTTTGAGACGCCTTTTGGCAAGTACCGGTGGAAACGGATGCCCTTTGGAATTTCACCAGCCCCGGAAGAATTCCAGAGGAGGATTGACACGGATTTGGCAGGACTGCCAGGCGTGGTAGCGGTTCATGATGACATTTTTGTTTTTGGCGGAGCAACGAGCAACGAGAAAGCGGGAAAAAAAAAAAACATGATGCCAACCTGAACCGTTTTCGACAAAGATATCGGAACACTGGAATCAAACGGAACAAGGAGAATATCGAGCTGAAACAAAACGGAGATATCATACTTGGGGCACATCTTTTCAAGAGAAGGCTTGAAAGCCGATCCAAAGAAACTGCACGCTGTCCAACAACTCCCAGTCCCTGGAGACAAAGCAGCAGTGCAGAGACTACTGGGTGAAGTCGGTTACCTTCAGAAGTTCGCGCCAAATCTTTCTGAAGCAGCAGCACCACTCAGACAACATGTGAGAAAGGAAGTCCACTTCAGATGGGATGAAGATGTCTATGGTGAAGCCTTGAAGAAAGTGAAGAGAATACATTCTGGGCTGCCCGTTCTTCGATACTTTGACTCTTCAGGAAAGTGTACAACCACACTTCAGTGTGACACTTCACAGTGTGGACTAGGAGCATGTCTCATGCAGGAGGGTCAACCAATACAGTACGCTTCGCGAGCATTGACGGAAACAGAAACAGAGCTACGCTCAAATAGAAAAAGATATGTTGGCAATACTCTTTGGACTGAGATGGTTTGAAAGGTACGTCTACGGAAGAGACATCCTGGTAGAGACTGACCGCAAGCCACTTGAGACGATTCACAAGAAAAGCCTACTTCAGCACCAAAGAGCATTCAGCGCATGCTACTCAGAACTAAAAAGTTTAGATACACAGTAGTGTACAAGCGCGGAGTTGAGATGTATCTGACTGATACCCTCAGCAGAGCAGTCAGTGGAAAAGCGGATCAACAAGTCACCCACAAAGAAGCCATCTTCTACACAGAACTGGAGAACACTGATCCCCTTCAAGAACTGCCATCCATCAGCGAAGAGAGACTGAACAGTCCCCAGCAAGCCACACAGGAAGATCCAACCAAAAACTCTCAAAGCTGTCATGCTACAAGTTTGGCCTGAGGAGAAACGACAACTTCCACTGCAGTTACAAGACTACTTCCCTGTCAAGGAAGAACTGTCAGTCCAGAATGGTCTTGTCTTCAAAAGCCACAGAGTGATCGTTTCAGAAATCGAAAGAGAAGACGTCATAGGAAAAGTCCACGCAAGCCACTCAGGATTTCAGAGTTGCATAAGAAGGGCACGTGAGGTAGTCTACTGGCCGAGGCTGAACTTGGACATCGAAGACTTCATCAAGAAATGCAGCGCCTGCAACACATTCCAATGTGGCCACCAAAAAGAACCCCCTCATCAGCACAGCAATCCCTGACCTACCCTGGCAACACATTGCTGTGACATATTCGAACACAACAGCAACGAATACCTGGTTACGGTCGATCATAACTCAGACTTTTTCGAGATTGATCGTCTGCAAACGAGAGAATCTGAAGAAGTCATCATCTGCCTGAAAAGACACATGGCGAGACACGGAATCCCAGAACGCCTGACAACAGACTGTGGAACTCAGTTCACATCCATCCAGCTTGGGAAGTTCAGCAAAACATACGGATTGGAACATGTGACAAGCTCCCCACATTACCCACAACCCAATGGGAAAGCAGGGAGCGCGGTGGAGGCTGCCAAGATGTGTATGAAGAAAGCAGAGCACAACCATCAAGATTTCTTCCTCGCTCTACTCGAGTTGAGAAACATCCCCACAGAAACGGTGAACAGTTCGCCTGCTCAAAGGCTGTTTGGCAGAAGGACGAGAACTCAAGAGCCAACTTCAAAGACTTTACTGTAGCCTGCAATTGCATCATCCAAAAAGAGCTTGAAAAAAGGAAAATGAAGCAAGCCCATTATTACAACAGGACTGACAGAACTTATTCCAGGACAGTTTGTGTTTGAAATCTCTCTCTCTCTCTCTCTCTCTCTCTCTCTCTCTCTCTCTCTCTCTCTCTCTCTCTCTCTCTCTCTGTCAAATAACTTGATGTCTATGTGCTCTTCTTTGAACGTTGAGGACAAAATAGAGTCAAAGCACATGCCAGTGGAATTAAAAATGTCATTTTCTAGTCCTACAAATCTACCTAGCAGAAGTTTACCTGGAACTTACTGTATTTCTAAATATGTGTGGAATGATGATATGAATCAAGATTTTGTTCAAAGCATTTCCTCCGACGAGGTTACCTATTGTTTTAATGAAGCAATACAGGTTATTGATTTTGATATTAATGTTGCCCTAGAAGAATTTAACGAAGGGTTTATACAGCTGGACAATGCATGAAAAAGAATATTGTAATAGGTAAAGAAAGGAACCAGTATGATCTGGAGTGCAGACAAAGCAGGACTTTCTTGAGCAGACAGTTGAGATTATCCAATTCAAAGCATAATGACGCAGACAGACTAGCTTACAATGAGAAAAGAAAACAGTACAAGGAGTTGCTGCGAAACAAGAAAGCCGCATTTAAACAGAATGTTTACACACTCTTCAGAAAAACGTGAATAATCCAAAAACCTTTTGGGGGTACGGTAAAGTCTTTTATTTCAAAACGGTCAGTACAAAATGAAATTACTCCTAAAGAGTGGTACAATCATTTCAACAATGTGTTCAATTCGGCGCCTGATGGCGCGCTGTTATAAATGGCGATATTGATCTCACTTTTGATATTCGTTCATCTGATGCGGTCAGAGATGATGGTGTTGATAGATACAACGAAAATGTTGACAACAATGTTGATATGGATGAAAATGATAATAACGATGAATGCTTTAGTGATAATGACGATGAATGCTTTAGTGATAATGACGATGATAATAATACTGATGTTCTCGAGCGGGATATTGTGAAAGTGAGGTTAAGGGGGCTATTTCAGTTTTAAAGAAAGGTAAAGCAGCTGGTCCAGATGGAATCAGTGGTGAATTTTTCAAATTTTCTTCAACACAAATGATGCATTTTCTTGTGAAATTTTTTAACACACTTTTTTCATCTGGAGTATACCCTGATGCATGGACTGAGTCTGTCATTCAACCACTACATAAGAAAGGTGACATTGCCATTCCTGACAACTACAGGGGAATATCGTTGCTGAATATTAGTAGTAAACTCTACAGCTATATACTAAATAAGAGACTTTCTCAATGGATCGAAGAAAATAAGGTAGTGCATGAGACAGGCTGGTTTTCGAAAGGGATGTAGTACTATTGACCAGATTTTCATTCTTTCAGGATTAATCCAAAAACAGTTAATAAAACATAAGAAACTTTACGTAGCCTTCATAGACTTTAAGAAGGCGTTCGACTGCGTAGTGAGAGAAAAGCTTTGGTTTATTCTCAAGAAAAATAAAATTAAAGGTAAAATGCTGAATGCAATAAGAAGTATGTATCGTGTTGTTAAGGCTAAAGTAAGAGTTGGTGGGGATTTACTGAGACTTTTATGTGCCCACGTGGTCTCAAACAAGGAGATACCTGTAGCCCTGTACTTTTTTCCATATTAATTAATGAATTGGCAGATGAGATTATACATGCAGGAAAACATGGTATTCAACTTAATCCCGACTTTGTTGAAATTTTGATTCTCCTTTTCGCTGATGACGTTGCACTTGTTTCAGATACTGTAAGTGGCTTACAAACCCCAGCTTGATATCTTGTGGCGTGTTTCTCAAACAGCTTGACCTCACTGTTAATATGGAGAAATCCAATATTGTCATTTTTAGAAATGGTGGTTATATTTCAGTACGCGAAAGAGATAGCTATACGGAAGTCAGAATATTTCAATTGTCAATATGTATAAATACCTTGGTATGTTTCTTTCAACTCGGTTGTCATATACACATACTCTTGAGGATATGGCAAGCCGCGCAAAAAAAAGGTGTAATTGTTCTGTTCACACTTTTGTGGTCCATTGGAAATACTTCACCTGATGTATTTTTTAAACTTTTGACTGTCAGATTCAGCCCATATTGACTTATGGTGCTGAAATTTTGGGTTGTTGTGCAAATCTTAATCCAATAGAATCTGTTCATCTTTTTTCCTTAAAAAGATTTTTGAATGTCAAAATTCATTCTCCAAACACATTAGTATATGGTGAAACTGGTCGATACCCACTTGCTATTAATGCCAATCTGTTCCTATCTGTTTTTAAACAGAGACTGGTTGAATGTTACCAACAGGATTGGCATTTTGAAATAACTACAAGAGAGCGTTTCTCTTTCTATAGCTCATTTAAATGAACATTGTCTATTAGTTTATATTTGTTTAATGTTAAACATATAACTCTACGGAATGCATTGACAAGAATTAGGTTGGGTGTGTCTTCATTGAGACCTCACCGTTTGCGACATCGCCATAATGTTTCTGTACAGAGTCTAAATTGCCCATTCTGTCCATGTGTCAAAGAAACCGAGGTCCATTTCATTCTTATTTGTCCAAAATGTAAAAAAAACTCCGAGAAAAATATATTCCACGTAAATTCTATAACTACCCATCAAGTTTTAGATTATCTGTCCTAGTTGCTAACGAGAACAGTTTATTATAAACAACCTTGCAAATTACGTCTATAGAGCACTACAGATGAGAAGACAGTCAGCTGTACTGACTTGATGTATAATTTGCTGTATGTTCAGTTTCTTCATCCCTTCCATTATTGTGCATCTATCTATTTTATGCCTATACAAAATGAGCTTCGTTGATGTTTCTCTTCTATATAGAATTCATCCTGCCATGAAATGGGTCTATGGCCTATTCATTAAACATTCATTCATTCATTCATTTCATTCATTCATTCATTCATTCATTCATTCGTTCGTTCATTCAGTCTCTCTCTCTTTCAATTCAAACAGTAATGTCTTAATGTATTCTGCCTTTTGTAACATATCTACATTTTTTTTCATGATTCCATTTCGTTACGTATTAGGAATGTTGTATGATGCACATATGAAACCCCCTTCAGCATGGGGCTGTGGCCTTAGACTGAATAAAACATTCGCATTCGCATTCGCATTCTCTCTCTCTCTCTCTCTCTCTCTCTCTCTCTCTCTCTCTCTCTCTCTCTCTCTCTTTTTTTTTTTTTTTTTTTTTTTTAGCTTCGAGCTATAAAACGCGTTTACTGATTTAAAAAAAAAAGTCTTCGACTCAATCAATTGAAATTTACTGACTTAAAAAAATCAGCCTATTGGAACAACTTTTTGTTAAAATGCATTCATATCATATCTAATGCAATTAAAGCATGGTTAAGAAGAGGAAATAATTAACTGACTATATAATGTGCATTAGGAGAGTAAAAAAAGATGTTTGCAATCCTATTGTATTTCCTTGTATGAGGTCGCAAATGATGATGGATTCTCCCGTCGTTTCCGATGGATGAATAGTAAGGCAAGCCATTTGATCACGATGCATATAATAGAGACGTGCAAGGATGGGCCCTGTTTTGTCCGAATCCTCATTCCCTGTCCTGCGTCAATTAGCATTGCAGCAAACAGAATGGAGAAGATGGTGGAGCCCTGCTTCATTCCGTTTTTTATTGAGAATGGGTCGGAGGTATCTCCGTTTTCTTGCATCCTCACCTGCATAACATCACTGAATGAAACAGTCAATGTGATTAACTTTTTTTTCCGGGCAACCAAACTTGTGAAGAATCTTCCACAAGCCACTCCGAGTAACGGTGTCAAAGACCTTGGTGAGATAAACAAACACCACGTGGAGCTCCTGATTCTGCTCACGACACTCTGTAAATGGCGAACAATAAACACCCTGTTGGTTGTGCCCTTGCCTACGTGAAACTCGCACTGTGATTCAGGGACGGTGGAGTCTGTTATGTGGGTGATGAGTCTCTTGAAGATAACCCTGGCAAGATTCTTTCCTACGATGCACAAGAGGAAAATCCCATGATGATTATCACAGTACGCTTCATCACCCTTCCTCTTGCAGATATGTACAATAGAATCGTCTTTTAAGTCTTGGGGCACTTCTCCTGTTCTCATATGGACTGGAAGATGTTGGTAAGCTTTTTTTCAAGGAGCACCTTGCCTCCGTTCTTGTAGATGTCAACTGGGATTTCAACTGCTCCTGGTGCTTTCCCAGGCGAGGTCTGCTTCAGAGCCTTCTCAGTCTCTACACTGGAGGGTGGGTCTGCAGGATATTCCTTCATTGGCAGTTGAGAAACACTGTCATTGCTTCTTCAGATATTGACGAGTCTCTATTTAAGAGAGCATTGAAGTGCTCAGCCCAGCGAACATGGATGCCTGTCTTATCTGTCAACGGTGTGGTCTGATCAGAAGTAAAGTGGGTGTTGACCCAGTAGTCTTTGGTCCATAGATGATGCGAAGGCCCTCGTGAATTGTCTTCATGTCATTGATGTCAGCCGCTGTTTGCAGACTTTCTGCTTTCTAGCCCATCGATCGTTATTCACCTGTCGAAGCTTCTGTTGAATGAGTTGCCTGGCTTGCTGGTACTTCTGTTTCTTCTTCTGGCAATTCTCATCACTGAAATGAATCTTGTGGGTCTTGAGCATTTTTATGAGCTTGTTTATCTTTGGGTCGTTTTCATCAAACCAGTCTCTATTTTGGAGTTCAGCAAAACCCAGAGTGTCAGCTGCAGCATTGTACAGGGATTCTTTGAGGGATTTTCATCTTTGCCAGTGTCTTCTCCAGTGAGGTTAATTTCCGACAGACATTCATGGATTCTTTCTTGCAGAATGTCTCTGCTAGTACACAGGCGAGCAATGTTCAGCCTTCTCAGGGCCTTGTCTTAGGCCGATTTGTTCTTCAGGGCCAGCTGGATGTTAATCTTCCTCCTGATTATTTGGTGACTGGACCAACCATCAGCTCCTCTCATGCAGTATGTAATGAGGCTTCACGTCTGTTCCTGTGGCGAACAATAACATAGTCAAGCATGTGCCATTATTTGGAGCAGGGACGAATCCACATGTTTTTGAACTTGTCTGCCTGGTGGAAGATGGTGTTGGTAATGGACAGTTCATGATGTGCAAACCGTGATGGTATCAGCAGACCATTGGAGTTGCACTTTCAGTGCTTTGATGTCCAAGAACGTTAGACTGTGTGGAGTGGTTCCGTCCCACACGAGCGTTAGAGTCTCCAAGGATGATGAGTTTGTCCTTGTGGTTGACCTCAGTGGTGACACGGTTCAGCTCCTGGTAGAAAGCTACTTTGATGTCATCTGGGCTCGTCATTGTTGGAGCATAGGCGCTGATGATGGTGGCAACGCGGTCCTTTGTAAGTCTAAGCCACATCGTTATCGTTAGTGCCATGCGGCAGGCTACTACGTGCGAATAGCAAATCAAACACCTAAAGTCTTTGGATTTTCATCAGGCTTCCCAAATCCGTAAACTGTGTAGCATCCTCCAACGCCTTCAATCTGTGTGTCGCCCACAAGTAATGTTTCACTCTGATAGCAGCCAAGCATCTTGGCAACACGAGCGGTCCCATGCTCTTGTCTGTCGTCTCTGTCCAGTAAAGTTGGGACACTCCATGCCCCAAATGTCAGGGGCATCTGCATTTTCTTGTGCTTTGTCTTTCGTGGGGAGAGCAATGTTATCACATAATTGGGCTGCTCTGTCGCTGTAGGAGGATACAAGCGCCGCATCTGCCCTGGTGTATGATGAGCGACCATCAGTTTACGTGCAGAGTTCTAGCTAGGAACCTCCAACAACATCTTTTGCCTGTTCATGTCACTACTTCTCCATCGCCTCGGGACCTTTTAAGTGGCTGGCAAAGGCTGCTTTAGAGTTTATCGGTGTACCTGCCTACCTGACCAGTGTAGGGGCTTGTTGAGGTAAAGGATACTTGCGCTGTCTCTCTTCTCCTGCCTTTCACCTTCTGGCGCTCATTGCCAAACAGGCGCTCATTGCCAAACAGGCGCAGTAACGTCCACGTGTAGGACAGCTCCAGGAAATGCAGCTTTGTTGTTCAGAGTATCTGTCTCCTACAGGGATGGAAGACCCAGGTTGATGGACTGCCCATCCTGCTATTTGCTCATACCTGGGGCTTTAATTCATGAATGCCAGGGCATGTCTACATGCCAGTGGGCCTGTACATTTCATGTTAAAAGAACATCCTCCTCCAGTCCCCTGTAGTTTGGCTTGGGACTGCAAGACACCCAGGGGACATTCGTAGCCACGCATAGGCACTTATAGTGCAGAAGCTACTTTCTGGAATGAGAGGCTCACACACTCTGCTTTCTTTTCACGTTGCTGTTTCACAGCAGTGCAAGGCAGTGGTAAATGCTGAAAGCAAGAACTGACAAGGACACAGACACTTCGCCAGCCCAGTAATCATCTCACACTACCAGAAACA
Organism: Conus betulinus; assembly: GCA_016801955.1. NCBI lineage: Eukaryota > Metazoa > Mollusca > Gastropoda > Neogastropoda > Conidae > Conus > Conus betulinus. The sequence continues at coordinate 36,420 of JADBJO010012605.1, read as the reverse complement.
CTCAAATGAAACAGTAGTAAAAGGTAGGCATGGTGCTACTTTTGCAGTTGATCTCATAGAACTCGTTATTTTATTGCTAGATGATGTACCTTTACTCTTGAAGACTGTAGTTGGTTTGCAGAGACAAGTGAATAATTCAATACACTTAGCTCATGAACTAAAATTATAGGTCATTTGGATGAATAGTATTTTTGTTTGATAAAAAGGAGCATATTTGGAAGCAACAGAGAGACGGCTGCACGTTGGCTATGTTACGTGCATTCTTGAAATTTATAAATGCCTTGGCATAAATTTCTCTAGAGTTACATTGTTCAGTCAATCAGTTGAAAACTGTATCACTTCGGAGATCCAAGTAAAAGTGTTTCCGCACAATTGTTAGATGCTGACAAAGCGTGCGTTATTGAATTGCAGACCTAACCACTCAGACTATTCCATATCTTTTGATCTCCCTTGGATCCTTGAACGGATCCTCAAGCATAGGCTCAAAGACTGTCCCCGACATGTTATACTGTTTGCATAATGTTGTCAGTTTGTTGTTGTTGTTGTTGTTGTTGTTGTTGTTGTTTTCCCAGCAACGTTTTTCCTCACCACACTTCCATTTTGTTTCATTTTACCACCCTCTGATGGCGGCTTTGAGGATGCTGTTAGATTCTTTTATGAACTCTTGGTGGTGATGAGTCTGATCCAGCAGACGGAAGGCCTAAGAACAGGCAATGCGAATAGATCTTCCTTCAAGAGGGATTACGATGGTTACCTCTGTGCAGCTAGTGAAGTATTCTTGTATCTATAACATGTCTTCTTACTTTTATGTTCCCATTTTCTTGATCTTCAATATCCATCCCCTATTTTAAGTCCAACACTTTGCCAAGCCATTACTTTAACGATGGAAGAATTGTTAGACTGCACTTGTTTTCCCCCACTACCTAAACGCTCAGCATTATACTGTTTGGTCAATCAGTGGGAGATTGCATCTCTTCAGAGGTCCAAGTGAAGGTTGATCTGCACAGTTCTTAGCCACTGACAGTGCTTGTGTCATTGAACAATAGAGCTGGCCACTCAGAGTGTTGCATATCTTTTATAACGCTGAATGGTCTGCAACAACGGGTTTTATCTGGGGAAAATATTATAGCAAGGAGATATTATTCAATACAAACAATATCCCCATAACCCATTGTTCCACATTCCTGGATCCGTTAGATAGGTCTCTACATACCGCAATAACACTCGGGTGATGAGAAGAAGTTGGATTGACGCCGAAAACGTAGACACAATCAGCCGTGTCTCCCTGACGAGTCCGGTCCAGTGGACGAAGGGCCTAGGAGCAGACAAAACAAATGCATCTGCCTTCGAGTGGGATTAGGATGGTTCCCTCAGGCAGCTGGTCAGAGGCTTTCATATTTACAATAATTATATTTTCCTG
>JADBJO010012605.1:0-32500 GCA_016801955.1 Conus betulinus | reverse complement strand
ATGATAATAATAATAATAAAAAGCATTTAGGTAATGTCTGGTGGAATGGTGTATGTCAACAGGCAAAACAAGAAAAAATAGAAAAAAAGGAATACAAAGGAAAAAAAATCATAAGAAAAAAGCTGAAACACTTCTTGAGAAAAAAGAGCGAAAATCACCAAAATAGATTATTTGCACAAGCAAAACGGCAGTATTGGTCGTCTGTATGTCAAAAGCAGGTATCAAACTATAAAGACATTGAAAAAGTTTGGACACAACTAAAAACAGTGACAAATGGAGTTAGCCTTCCACATTGTCCGATTAAACTAAAACAATATCAATTTCCGTCAAGTTTCGATAAATTTGAAGGATTTGCTGACTTATTTGCATACAACAGAAGCATCAACAGCTCATCCTTGGACAAGAAAAAAACACCGCGAACGTAAAGAAAAGAAAAACATCTATGATAGCCCCAAACCAACAGAAAATCACTATCTAAATTCTGCTATAACATTGCAGGAAGTCAATGAGTGTATTATCAATCTAAATAAAAAGATACCAGTGGGATTAGATGGCATTTCAAATGAAATATTAAGTCATTTCCCGCAAAATGTCATACAATTTCTACAATTGCTTTTCCAAAAATGTTGGGACAGTGGCAAAATACCCCTAAATTGGAAACACTCAATTATAGTTCCTGTTCATAAAAAGGAAAAAACCACTCAGTGATATAAACAACTATCGACCAATATCATTAACATCTAACACATGTAAATTGATGGAAAAGGTAGTGTTAAAAAGACTAATTCATCATTGCAATAAAAACTGCATCATTCCTATCAACCAAGCTGCATTCCAAGCAGGCAGACCTACAATTGAACACTTAGTAAAACTTACAATACACGTAAAACATCAATTTGCAGGTCTTAAGAATATCCTAGCTACTTTTTGTTTTACATTCGTAAAGCCTATGAACAAGTGTGGCACAAAACGACTAATGTACAAATTAAAGAATATCGGAATCAGTGGGAACATGTACAATTTTGTTTAAAGGTTTTCTACAAGGTAGACACACATTCAAGCAAAAATAGGAAATACGTATTCCAACCCAAGACCTTTACAAATGGGTTTACTCCAAGGTTCAGTAATTTCCCCAATATTTTTATATTTTAATCTCTGACCTCCCAAAAGGTCTTTCTAAAGATACTGAAGTGGCTCCATTTGCTGATGATATATGCCTATGGACAAAATGGACAATGAAAATAAATACACCATCACGATCACTAAATTACATCAAAATAAAGTATCAACTTGAATTAAACAAGATAATGATTTTTTTTTTAAAATGTAAATGGTCTTTCTCTTTCCCCAGAAAAAAAAAATGATTCTCTTTAATTCTGGTTACGATCCAGGACAACTTCCTACATCCACATTGGATGGCATTGTTGGCATTAAACTATGCAAAAAGTGTCAAATTTTTGGGTGCTATCTTAAGTAGTAAGTTATCTTGGAACGCTCATATTGAATATATTTTAAACAAAGCAAGAAAGAGTTTGAATTTCCTAAAAAAAAATAATAATTAGCAAACAACCTGGGGACAGGATTCGAAATCATTAACCATCTTAGCAACTGCCCTTATACGCTCAAGACTTACTTATGCTCAAGAAGTATTTTTTAATGCTCCTCAATACCTGTTAAATAAACTTCAGAGTACTGATTGCAAAGGTTAAAAAATTGCCCTTGGGGTTCCCACACATACATCTAACTTGGGGACGTATAATGAAGTAGGAATCTTACCTCTTGCAGAATTTCGGAAAGCTTCTACTTCAAAATGTATCTTAAAGAGCTTTTCACAAAACAATTTTAGCTCAGAAGAAGTATGTTTAAAATCAGAGGAGGATTTCGGAAAACGTGCCTCAAATATACTGTCAACAAGGTCTGTTTACTCGGTTTCCTCCGATCTTCTAAAGGATACCAAAATAGATAAAAATAACATGCCCAAAAGCCCACGTATTCACTTATTCCAAAATGGGAACAAAGTAAAGCCTCCTTTGATATAGATTATACAGATGTATCAAAAAAGAATTGTCCACGTACCTTAGGAACATCTGTTTACACTCATTTAGAAGGTAACAACGATCACCATTTGAAAATGTTTACAGATGGCTTAGTGCTAGATAATGATAACACAGGAGCAGCCTTCATAATCCCTAGTTTCAAAATAGAAAAATTCTTCTATGTTGGCAAACAGTTATCGATATTTAGTGCCGAATTAATGCTATACTTAAGTCGTTAGATTTCATCCTAAATTTTCCAATAAATAATTCCCAAATGCGACTTGTTATAGTATTAGAAATTCATCATTTCATTCATCTTTTATCCATAAAAGACATTACTGTTACTTTTGTTGGATCCCCTCTCATTTTGGTATTGTACCCAACGAGCGCCTGGATCAACTTGCAAGAAAAGCAGCTCAAAATGTCAATTACGTAATACCACTTAACATTCCATTAAATTTGAAAGAATGTTTTTCGAGTATAAATTCAAGTCGAGAGGAAACGTTAAAACATTACTGATGAACTCAGACGTCAAATATTATCACAACTGTGTAAAGTTTGGTGATGGGTACATGGGGAAACGTACAAACAAGTCTCTTCCTCGTCTAGGGAGATTGGAAGCTTAATCCATAGATTTCGTTTGAACGCATTGAAAACAAAATTGTGTCATAACGTTAAATGTATGTGTGGGGAAACCTTAACTATCAGTCATTTATTAATCCAATGCCCAAGAGCAAGAGAACTCTTTACAAATTCGGGTATTGATGGTTACACTAATGGATCGACTTCCTTACCTTTACCACGTATTTTAAACAGTTCTTGTATTTCTTGAGTCAGTTTGCAAATGTTTGTTAAAGTAGTTCAACTGGCATTTATCTTTAGATCTTATCTCTACTCAGTTACATTTGTTTTGATTAAATGGAAGAGGGATAAAGGCGAAGGGGGGGGGGGGGTCATATATTCTATCATTAACGTATAAATACACTCAATCACTTACACACTTCATTCACCCAAACATAAAACTGTCTGAATCACTGTAGTGGAAGGACATCAGACCAACGACAACACACACACAAACCCCCCCCCCCCCCCCCCCCCACACACACACACACACACACAAACGCGCGCGCCCGCGCGTACACACACACACACACACACACACACACACACACACACACACACACACACACACACACAAGAAAGAAAATGAATCTATTATTCAATTTTTGCTTTTTGCTGCTGCTGCTTTTTGTTGTTGTTGTTGTTGTTGTTGTGTTGTTGTTGTTGTTGTTGTAATCATAAAGGTGTACTCGTGTCTGCAAGGAAATCTGAAGATTATGTTGTATGATTTGATTGATCACCAAGCTCAACTGTGTAGTATTGTTTGTGATGAAAGGAGCAGGAATGTATCCCTATCGTCCCCCTTGTTATAAAATATTTTGCTGTGACAAAAGTTGTCAAAGTAGCTCTCTATTCACATATTTATCTCTCTAACTATATCTCTATTTATCTATCAATCTGTCAATGCGTGTGTGTGCGTGTGTGTGTATGTGCGTACGTGCGTGCGTGCGTGTGTGCGTGCGTGCTTGTCTGTGTGTGTGAGTGTGTGTGTGTCTGTATGTGTGTGTGTGTGTGTGTGTGCGTGCGTGCGTGCGTGTGTGCGTGCTTGCTTGCGTGCGTGCATGCGTGCGTGCGCGCGCACGCGCGCGCGCGCGCGTGTGTGTGTATGTGTGTGTGCGTGTAAAACGAGGATGAAAACGGCAGAGTCATAAAATGTTCTTGATATTTCGACTTTACGAGTTCTTCCTTGGGGTCTTTGATTGTAAGAATCATACAGATCAGACAAACCCAAACGCAAGAGAAATGAGACGACACTTTGTGAGAGAGGGGCTAGTTCACAGAAGAAGGGGGCAGGGTGGCAGATTGGGGTGGGAGACAAGGACTGGTAGGTGTAGTGGAAAAGGAGGTGGGGTGGTGGGGGTGATGAAGTAGTATATATGAAACAGCAAAATTCACGGCTGTTGTCGTTATCGTTAGCGCCAGTGCTGACGTCACTAAGATCATTTTACTTTATTCCACTAGGAAGGATTCGAGGCTGGAGGCAAGTGCTACATTCTAGGCTGGAGGACAAATATATCTCACTTGCAAGCCCACCATTTGTGTCAGAAAAAGGGTGGGATGTTAGCAAGTTTCAAACTACAGGACAACATCTCAGAAGTCCTCAATATTCTGTGGAGGACTCAACGTAATGAAGTCAAGATCGGATTGATGCGACCTACCTTATCGTTACCGTTCATGTGAGTACTCCTGATTTTGTTTGTCCATGATCGTATTCAGTTGTGTTAATTCAAAAGGTAGAATAACCTTTTAGCATTTGAACTCTCTATCTTTCTCCATCTCCTTCAATTTTCCTACCTTTCACGCAGTTNTCTCACTTGCAAGCCCACCATTTGTGTCAGAAAAAGGGTGGGATGTTAGCAAGTTTCAAAACTACAGGACAACATCTCAGAAGTCCTCAATATTCTGTGGAGGACTCAACGTAATGAAGTCAAGATCGGATTGATGCGACCTACCTTATCGTTACCGTTCATGTGAGTACTCCTGATTTTGTTTGTCCATGATCGTATTCAGTCTGTGTTAATTCAAAAGGTAGAATAACCTTTTAGCATTTGAACTCTCTATCTTTCTCCATCTCCTTCAATTTTCCTACCTTTCACGCAGTTCTCTCTCTCTCTCTCTCTCTCTCTCTCTCTCTCTGGTTTTGGGTTGTCTACTGCCGGTGTTATATGGCCCAATGTCACTGTTTACACGTGCGGATTGGCTGCACGTGTTGTTCGGTTTTCAGGTTGTTTACAGTTCAGGTTGCGTTTGCTGACAACGATTTCCATTTGTGCCTGCAGTTGTTTACTATTTCTACTTTAGTATTTAGAGTTGCTAAGTGTGGTTTGCATAGTATTAACCATTTTTTTCTATTGAACATAGGTTGCATCTTTTAAAAATGTTGTAAGGTGATGCCCTTTTTATGATTTTCCAAGATATGTTATAGTTTTTTTTTTTTTTTTGTCTTTAAGTCTCCAAATATATTTGCTCAGTTCTGTTTGGTTTTTGTATTTTTTTGTTGTTGAATGACTGTTTATGGTTTGCGTACCTGGTTTTGAAATGATTTTCAGTGATCCCTATGTATGTTTCTTTTTCATTTTCTGATGTCACAGTGGCTTGATATACAATGTTGTTATAGAGGCATTTGTTGCTAAAGGGACACTGTTCCTTTTTAGTGCAATTGCAGGATTTCCTTTCTTCACCCTTCTTTTGCTGTGTTGCTTTTCATTTTGTTGGATGAATCAATTATATTTTCAATTTCTTTACCCTTCTTTGCTGTGTTGCTTTTCATTTTGTTGGATGAATCAATTATATTTTCAAGGTTAGGCATGCATGAATATGATAGTTTGATGGTGTTTTTTTGAATATTTTTGGACAATTTGTGTTCTTTTGGGAAGGATGCTGTCAAAATTTGAAAAATGCTTTCCCTACGTTTGTTTTTACTTGTCCATCATATGGAGGGTTGTACCATGTGATTTCCTTTTCCCTGCTTTTTTTTTTTTTTTTGTTCATGTTGTTATCTGGGTTGTATTGTAGTTTGTAGCTGTAAACACTTTTCTGCAATGCCTCTTGGTATTCTGTTGCTGTGTTGTTGAATACTCTTTCATTATGTGACAGATTAGATAATCTCTTGTTTATGCCATTGGGTATGGTTTTTAGTATAGATGGTGGGTGGTTGCTTTTGATGTTTACATACATGGGTGTGTCATTAGGTTTCTTGTATGGTTTATATATGTGGTTGTTGAGGTCAAGTGTTATGTCTAAGTAGTTCACTACCTTTTTGTTTGCTTCGATGGTGATTTTTAAAGTTTTGGTTTTTGGAAAATTTTGCATAGTTCTTTTTCTTGTTTTCGATGGTTCTTGGATTGTTGTTTAGCGCAGCGAGGCCGTCGTCTCTGTACAGTCCGACTTGCTTTCCGAGTTGTTTTTGGATGTTGGATAGCATAAACAGTCCGACCAGTTCGCATGTTTCGGCACCGTCGTACGATCCCATGGTCACATCAAATGTTGAGTTTTTATTCGTTTTCTTGATCCATGTTTCATTTCTGCTGTAGAGTAAAGTTTTCTTGGTGTGAAGAATGATTTCCATTTCTGACCCTGTTATGTCTGTGTGTTTATTAGCAAATTTCAGAGCTTTAGTGAGTAGCTCTTCATCTATGGATGGGTAGAAGTCTACTATGTCGAATGTGATGAATACTGCGTTCTTCTATTTGTTAAGTTTTTGAACCATTGGATAACTTCATATGTGTTCTTCCAGAGGTTGTATTCAGTGTTTGATTTTATGTTTTTTATGGCTTTTTCTAAGATTTTCTTACTTATTTTGCCCAGTTCAGATTAAGATGGGTTTATTAGTCTACATGTTGGGTTGTTGTGGAAATTGGGTTTATGGGTTTATTAGTCTACATGTTGGGTTGTGTGGAAATTGGGTTTATGATCTTTAAGGGTTATGAAGGTTTCTTTTATTGCTGTTGTTTCCATCCTGTCACCTAGATCCATGTGGTGTACGCGTTCTTTTTTCTTTTTTTCGGATGTTGTTGTGTATGGTTTTATCAGCTTTTTTGTAGTTTTTCTGAATGTTTTTATCAAGAAGTTGTGAGTACTCGTTTGGTTCCATTTTGTAGTAATTACTGGTTTCGTCAGCCTTCACGAATATTTTTTTGTCATTTTGTATTTGTTTTATTTCATTTTTTAATGATGTTTGGAAATCGTTGTTTGATTTTTTGAAATTCTATGTTGGCTATCATTCTTTTCATTTTATCCTCAAAAGATTTCATTTCATCTATGTCCGGTGGAGATCGCCATGATTTGAAGCCATATGTGTTTTTGTCCTCTTCTTTTGCATTCGGGTTCAGGAAGAAAAATGCTTTCCATCTCATGTTTCGTACGAATTTTTCAGTTTGCTCTATTAATCGTTTTAAGTAGAATTGCGGGTTGGAAAATGGTATATTTTTTGTTGATTGTCTAAAATTGATTTCCTCCATTTTAAAATTCATCAGGCCACAGTGCTCAACGTGAGGAGCTATATATATATATATATATATATATATATATATATATATATATATATATATTATATATATATATATATATATATATATATATATATATATATGTGTGTGTGTGTGTGTGTGTGTGTGTATACACACACACACATATATCTTCTTTCTTTTGGATATATATATATATATATATATATATATATATATATATATATATATATATATATATATATATATATATATATATATATATATATAATGAAGATAAAAACACACAATAAGCTGGGCACCACTCAGTGATGTGTGGGTCACTACTGATCCAGAAACAGAGTACAAAAATAAAAGCAGGCAGTTAACCATACACTATATATATATATATATATATATATATATATATATATATATAGAGAGAGAGAGAGAGAGAGAGAGAGAGAGAGAGAGAGAGACACACACACACACACACTCTCTCTCTCTCTCTCTCTCTCTCTCTCTCTCTAAAGCGTGCAGGCATGCATACATTCGGACACACGCACACACACGCATGTTTTATGACAGATTGGATCTCTCTCTCTCTCTCTCTCTCTCTCTCTCTCTCTCTCTCTCTCTCTCTCTCTCTCTCTCTCTCTCTCTCTCACTCTCTCACACACACACACACACACACACACACACACACACACACACGCACGCACACACACACACACACACGCACACACACACACACACACACACACGCATACGCTCGGACGTGCATATATGTTTTGTCACAAATCGGGTTTGGCTATTTCTCTTTACGCACATTTGCTTTTCTTTTGGTGTATGGCCGGGTACAAGTTATTGATACGAACTGAGCAGTGGAGTTGTTGGGTCCGCTCTTACGCCTTATTGAAGAGTATTCGCCAGCGCACACCTGAATAGTAAGATGACGAACTCTTCGCGGCCATATCATAATCGCCTTTGTAGACGCTTGTTCCCCGCCTCTCACAGACTGTCTAAAAACCTTTTGTCTACAGGATCAGGTGTGAAATTGGACTAGTTATAGGATGAGTAAAAGTCGAATTTAAAATTTGGCAGCATTTTGTTTTCACCTATGTTTGGATTTCTTTTTTTTTTTTAATGAATCAAATTCTTCAAGAAAATAACAAAAGTTCACAAAAGGAAGATTCACAACACTTTCTGTCTATTTATCCTGAATCTTCCTGCCAACTGCACTAATTTATTAAAAGCGAGCTGAAAGGAAAGCTAAGCAACATTTAATTCTTTGCGCTGAGTGTTTCAGCCACATTCTAATCTTCTGTCCATCCTCTTGCAGCACACTGTCCCTGCCAATGGAGGTCCAAGGCTGGAGGATCTGCATGGCAGTGTTGGCAGTGCTGCGTGACTGAGCACATGAGGATGTAACACTGGCTCTTTGCTATACGTTGTTTTACCCACCTGATGACTAGGTAGTTTTATTTATTCCCATTCTGTTTTTTCTATGGTAAAATTATACTGTGTGGTTGAAGGTGCAAACAGATCGATCTCCCAAAGAGGGTGGGGAAGAGTTTTCTTTCAGCTTTCATGCCCACAGAGCTTGTTTTTTTTTTCTTAAGTAAATGGTGATCGTAATGAGGTGATCTCCTTTTCTGGATTGAATGTTAATCTTTACGTGTTCACTTCTTGTTTCATCTTTATATCAGAAAGGAGTCCCGAACAGAAAGGTTGTTACATGGATGTGCCCACTGTCCCTACATTCGGTGGGGAAGTCGGGGCTCGGTAGACAGGCGTTTGTCAAGTCTACATTTCTTGCTGTTGTCGCCCTAGGGGACCGTCCTGTCCTTGGTAACTCTGGTGGTTAGTGGGCCGCTCGTTCGATCTACTGTATGACAGTTCTGTGGATGAACCTGTCTGTCGCCGCTGTTTGGGAACCGTCCTGTTCTTTGGACGGTTGACTCCTTTCTTCGATTCTGTCACTATTGAATGGTCAGTTCAGGCTACAGTAACTATTCACTATTCATCTCTGCCCTGGCTTCTCTTCTCCGTTTGTGAGTCTGTCCACTCGTTTGTCATTCTGTCCGAATGCTAGTTTTACCGTTTGTGTATCAGTCTCACACTGTTTTCTGTCCAAACTCGCTGTCGCGCGCGCAGTTACGATTGGCTGGGCGATACTTTCTGTGTGTGGGTTGAGCGTCTGGCGTCTGGACGTGTGTGTGTGTGTGTGTGTGTGTGTGTGTAGTGCAAGACTGAAATTTGCATGCACTCATTACTATGGTGAGAGTGCTCCTCCTGTTTGTTTAATTGCTAAAATATAGATGTTTATTTTGTACATTTCAGGTTTACCATATTCGAAATGTGTATAGAGAGAAGGGAAATAGATCTGCAATTAACGGGTTTTTTTTTTTTTTTTTTACGTGCGAGGCAGTTCCAAAATCTGGTCGCTCATCGGGATGTAATACTGAAGATGTTTAATCCAGCATTCCTTCATTGTGTCTGTCTGTCTGCCTGTCACTCTGCCTGTCTGTCTGTCTGTCTGTCTGTCTCTCTCTCTCTCTCTCTCTCTCTCTCTCTCTCTCTCTCTCTCTCTCTCTCTCTCTCTCTCTCTCTTGCTGCGCTGTGTATTGTTGTGTTTTTCATACTTTTTACTTTCGATACATATATAAATATTGCCACACGACCGTAGTCATATGCATACACCATACACACAGAGTCGTCGTGATCATCTGCACGCAGTGCAATGTGAGTCCATTCACTTAATATAAAATATAAACAATGATTTTCAAGTTCTCCCCTCTGGTATGTAAGATACATATAGAATAGGTATATTCACTCCGGGGGTGCGGGGGCATTTTTTTTTTACAAACATGATAATATGAAAACGGAAAAAAAAAAACTCTCTCTCTCTCTCTCTCCTATGTATATCTCTCTCTATATATATATATATATATATATATATATATTGTAATTTAGTCCCTTGTGGATTCATTCCAAGAACTGGCCCTCAGCACTTGTGTCTTAAGAGGTTATCTTTTTATATTTTCTACTTTTCACAAGTAAATGTAGCTTGTTTTGCTCTTTCATCATTTTCTTTTGCTTCTATGTGGTACCTTTGGTTGTTTTTTTTTTTGAAAACTCAACAAACATACTATGGTATTGCACACCAGCCTTTTTCTGGGATAGCATTCTTCTTAAAACCGAAAAGGCAGAGAAGTCAAATTACCACTTTCCGCGGTCACTGAGGAGAAACAATTAGGTTTCGAAATACGGTATCTGACCACGAGTTATATGTTATTTAGTAAGATATCTCCCCTTGGAGATTATAAGCTTGCTGAAGGCTCATTTTGAGAAGCATTTGTTATTATTCCCCATTCCCCCACTCAAGGACATACTGTTAGTTAAGCAGAGTTATCTACTATTGCAGACATGAATGCTTATCTCTCCCCCTATTTCTTCAATCTAAGATATAAGAGCAAGCTTTGTTTATAATTGTATATATTTGTATATATATATATATATATATATATATATATATATATATATATAATGCTGAAATATTAAGTAGTGGCAAAAAACAAGTGCAGGCTAAAAATTCTTCAGTCATATAGTGATGACTTGGCAAGATTTGGATTTAAAAGAAAGAAAAAACGCTGAAGGAAATGGGGGGAAATATATTATAAATATGAGAAACCCTTTACTAGCTGCCAGAGGGAAACCATCGTACTCTTCTTCGAAAGGAGATCTATTTGTATTACCTGCTCCTAGGCCTTTCATCCACTGGATCGGACTCATCAGGGAGACACGGCTGATTGTCTGTGCTCTTGGTGTCAAATAGAGACACACGACAGTCCATAATTCTGTGGTGTTCTCACCACCAGGGGTTTAAAAAAAGAGTCGAACAGCACCCCCAAAGCAACCAGCGAAGGGGTAGTAAATGGAACAAAACGAAAGTGTGGAGAGGAAAAAAGTTGCTGAAAAACTAAAAGCATTATGGAAACAGTATAAAATGCAGGGGACAATCTTTGAGCCTATGCTTGAGGATCCATTCAAGGATGCAAGGGAGATCAAAAGATATGGAACAGTCGGAGTGGTCAGCTCTGTTGTTCAATAACCCAAGCATTGTGAGTGGCTAGGAAATATATATATATATCAAGTCAAGTCAAGTAACTTTATTATCTCAATTTGAGAAATTAATTTGTGGTCACACACATTCACAGCAAATAAACAATAATTTAGCCACATTACCCATTTTCTCACATATGACATACATTCATATAGAGGAATTTGGATTTCAATTAAACATCTTCTCGGTTCATGAAATCAATGGACAGGGGAATAAAACTTTGTTTAAATCTGACACTTATGCATTTAACCGATCGATATCTTCGTCCTGACTGAAGAAGGTCATACTGATTTGCAAGAACGTGGGTCTGGTCACACGTAATCTTCTTCGCTTTACAAACAACAACACGGCACCTGTATAGCTCACTCAGACTTTTTTGTCTCTCACCAACGATTTTTCCTCCCACGTTCACCACTTTCTCAAGCACATTCTGCTCTTCACAGTCAACCCACCATACCAACACATAAATGAGAAAGTTAGAACAGATTCCAAGAAGCATGAATAAAATGTCCGAAGAATGTCAGTATTCACATGAAATGATCGCAGCTTGCGAAGACAATATAATCTGGTTTGACATTTTTTGTGGACATACTCAACATGGGATTTAAAATTCAGCTTATTATCTATAAAAGTTCCTAAATATTTGTATGATTCAACACGTTCTACTTCAGCACCTTTGATAAAAAGTGGTGGTACAGCTTTTGGATTCTTTCTAAAATCAATCAACATTTCTTTTTCGTTTTTGTTACATTCAGATCAAGATAGTTATGATCGCACAGTCAACAAATCTTTGAACCTCCTTGAAGTAAACAGAATCAGAGTTGGAAAGATCCACAAGTGCTGAGTCATCTGAATATTTAATGTACAAAGTTGAATCACTTCCTGAACATCATTTGTGTACAGAGTAAAAAGCATATATATATATATGGATATATATATATATATATATATATATATATATATATATATATATATATATATATATATATATATTTGTGATGCTCGCATCACTGATACAAATCGCAAATCCATTTCGTGGGTATTTGTCCCTTGTCACAATTAATGTACCTTACAGTTACAAGTTTTCAAGACATTCAAATCCAGCAGTCCCTGTACACAATAAGGTGCTTTACAAGGTACACAAATCTAGCGGCGTTTTTGGCATACTTCAAAACAATCAGAAATCATATTGCTTTCTCTTTTTTCCATTACGCCGTTTAATCATGCTGTGAGCCTTTGATAAATGTCAGGTTCTCCAGAATCTTTTATCTTGTTTACAAATACATCTCAAAAGGATGTCTACCCATTTACAAATTTGAGGTTTGTTGCCACAAAACATCGTAGGCATTTGAAAAATAACATCTTTAGAGAGCGTAGTATTTTTCTATCCATGAGAGCGTAGTTCTAAGGTTCCTCCAAGTTCATGGAAGCAGTTGTGTCTGTCTTGTCTGGCACCTCAGTCTGTCAAGCCTCGTCATATCTTTATCCACTTCAGTGCAAGATGGGCGTTGAATTCCCATTCCCATTGAAGGAGATGAAGATAAGTGATTTGCTAGTTCATTTTCGTGTACTTTTGTGTTTTGTTTTGTTCCTGTTTTTGTTGTCATTGTTGTTGTTGTTGTTTTCGGTGTGCTATTAATAATATTTAAAATATTTTCAGATTCCCGCCTGCAGTTGCTTCACTATGCAACTAGATCTAATCTTTACAATAATGGTATGATGCCATACTCTTCCACCAAACAGTCCATTTTCAATCATTTGGAGCACTGGCAGATCAGAAAACAGGTCAATGCGTACTCCAGTAAATTGAAAGAAAGCTTACCAACTCATTCCATTTGCAGAAATATAACGTGCTGGAACCAGACTGTAATGTTTCATACAGGTCTTTCTGTAAGTTTCAAACACGTCTGCCAACAAACACACGTCAGCCATTAGATGGGCATCATGGTAATCTCCCGTGGTCTTGCACTGTAATGTTTTCCATGGTTCTTGCGCATGCTGGTATTCAGAATCACGTATCTCTTTCCTTGTCAGAATAAATTTTTAAAAATGCTCCCTTTGGTAGAAGACACTCCTCCTAACAAGTGTAGAGTCATTTTTTTTCTGTTATGGGACAACTGGTTAATGATTGTGCTAAGGACCCTAATGATGCTGCCGTATGCTGCACTGAATCAAAGAATGACAATTCCAGTGATAATGTCATGTGTGTGTGTGTGTGTGTGTGTGTGTGTGTGTGTGTGTGTGTGTGTTAAAGTGGGGCAATACATTAAACCTTATTAAATTTCATCAGTAATTGATTGCAGTATAAGACGACCATCGTAACCACGTAAGTTATGAAAAACGATGGGTGATTTCCAGTTCTTCGGATCAAACTTTAGTTGTAAATTACACTTACTGTGGCTGCTCCTCTGTATGTTCCACTAATGCGACCATGATCTCGAACTTTTGGATTGCCTTCTGTTGCAAAATCACCACCACCACAAATCCAGCAAGTTGTAGATGATTCATACTGTTCTTCATTTTCTGGTGCCATAACAATTTCAGATAAACTGAGTTGATTAAATCAGTCACTACGCACTATTTTCATACTTCCTAAAACAAGTTTTGCTGCATCCAGTCCTCTATAAAGTTCTGGCTTTGAATGGGTTCTGTCTAACCTAACAATAATGAAAACATCAGAACAGACCTGATGATTATTCATTAAAACTGCTTAGGGAGTCTGTTCGGGAGTGATCCTTGATATGGAACTATAATAGTTTGGAAGTCAGCATAAACTACATATGGAGTCATCTGAAGACTTTTCCAGCTTTTAAACGAGACTTTGCTTCCAGGGTTTGGAGTTAACAGTTTTGTTTTATAGTCGACATAGCTCTTACAATGTTCTCTGTGTCGGTTTGCAGCTTCTATGGATGGTAACCTTACTAAATATCTTTACACAATTCTTGTTCTCCATGATCTTTGGTAGTATGTTTTAACAGTCTACTCACTGTGCGTATTGATGTATAATGTTCGTTTCCTCCATCTCTTACAAAGAGTAAGTCCACATGTTTTTTGCCTGGGTCGCCTGTTGGAGAGGTCTTGGAAACTCTTAGCAGAAGAAGGCCCGTTTCCTCAGACCAATCATATACGTTTACAGTGATTGGTTTGTTGCGTTCTTCAAACTTATCAATTTTGTAAAAACTAGCTGGAAAGTCAATCCCATTAAAGTTACAATCATTTATAAAAGGTTTATAGTTTGTTACTCTGTCTGCGTTCTTTGCAAAGTAATGCAACGTTGCAAGAACACACCACATAAAACGTTTCTCGTGTTAATTAATATGTTTAAAACTGGCCTTTTTAAAACTGGGGCTCTTGGTAAAGGAAAATAAGACAGCCCTAAAATAAGATTGAACTTGGTTTGTTTAAGTTAATATCCAATATTTCTCCTTCTGGCAGCCAGATCCTTTCATTTGTGTTTCTTCAGAAGCTGTGTCAAACGGGTTTAACATATTGTCTGCCCAATTATCTGAGATGCTACTATCAGAAAAGATGGCTTGCTATTTAGCAGAGACCCACACTTGCAGTTGTTCTTCTTTTATGTTCTTCAATATAGATGGCTAACATGGCTTTAAGCAGAGGATTTATGGTTCGTTTACCTGGAACGTGAGAAATAAATAAAATGTTTAACACTTGCCTGTACTTTGTAGGATCGATAACCTCCAAGTCAGTCTCATTGAAAACTGATGATAAATCTTCATCATGCTTTCAAATAACTTAGCCATGATTTTCTTTCCTAACTCAAAACATATTAAACAATAATTGTTAGTCAGAATAGTCATTTATAGGGATTTGTTGCATTTGGAATCATAAGTTATACAATAAAAAAAAAACCTCTCGTGTTGTTATGGTGAACTTTTTAGAACATTCTTCGTTTCAATGCTTCGTTTTTTTTTTTTTTTTTTTTTTTAGGCATTTTCGGTATCTTGTGATCTAGAAAATGTCGCTTTTACCTTTTTTCGAGGTTAAACTTCTGTCTTTTATAGTTATCAAAATCAGCCTGTAAACGACGGAATTCTTTGTAATAGTTGAGTTAGCCAGTGCTTTATCTGTTATCAGTCTGAATGAACTAAGTTTCGCTGTTGTAAGTTGAACCATAGCTATGTGCTTTTGGAATTTTTGTTTTTATTCTTTTGCTGGCAACAGATACAGCCATGAACATAAGCCAAAAAATGAAGACAAGTCACCTAGAGGAAATGCTAACGGTGTAAAAGCACTTGTTGCTAAAAGACCTACACTTGTTCCTGCCGACATGGCACAAATAGTGGTTGTTCCAGTATTAATATACGTAACTGCATTATTGCATTTTGATAAATCATCCTCTTGTTCTTTTTGCATATGGGTAATATGTGATAATCCGAATGCTTTTAAGTCAGTCTGCTCCAGCGTTCAATATCAATGTCACGCAAATTCAAGTCACATTCAATTTGTTCAACCATATCCACTTTTATCAATGTTTGTTCAATTTCACATGACGTTTTAGGTTTTTTTTTCAGAACAAACCACATTAGAAACTGTTAGCTCATCTCCCTCCTGTTCTCCATCACCCAGATTTGCAGCATTTTTGATAAAATCACAATCAGCACTGGTTGTCAGAAAAGCAGGGTTCTTGAGCCCAAAACTGATAATTCAACAGTTCTGCTGAAATGCCACAAGTGACCATGTCTGCAGGATTGCTATTGCCAGGACAATGATGCCACTGTACTGGACTGATGAGATCCTGAATCTCAGCAACCATATTGCCAGCAAAGGGCGTCCACTTGCAAGGATCACTTTGAATGCTGGCCAAAACGACGGCTAGATATGTTCAACAATTACAGGACTCATCCTCTGGCAACTTCAATAGCTGTTTCACATACACCACCGGTCTTGCACAGAGTGGAGCTCCCAGTTATTCCAGTCGTGGCAAACTGATCCTCTTCAAGGGGCTCCCTTTGCCTGAGCCATGACTATGGAATATCTCCAAGTGTCATGATGTTTTTCTTTCACCTATAGGTATACACAAGCTCCATAAGCTGCCAAGCATCACCAAAGGCATGTAATTGAAATTCAGATATGTCTCTCCAAAGGGTCTCACGAGTGTAGTTGCGAGGAATCCTCCACTGTTTCAAAGGTTCCAGGCCCTTGACACAATGTATAAACCGTCTTGCAACTGTTCAGGCAAAACTTGACCCTGAGGTAATCCAAACCTCCCTGTTTCTTGGAACAACCATTAACATTGGCTTTCATGGCGAAAGGAATGAGAAAGCCCAAAGGATCAAACAGCCTTGAAATGAGATCAGTACAGCTCTTTTAGTGATACATAAATCCTTTGAAACGTCTAGGCCATCAAAGGAAAAACAATCCTCAGAAGGTAACCAACACAGACCTTGAATGATTCCGTTTTACTAGTCTTATCCTAAAACTACCTGCACACAACAAATTACCAACTTTTGCACTATTTGAAACTCACTTTGCTACAGACATTTCAGCCTGACCCATGATCTGATTAGCTCGCTGAACCATCTTACAAGGCTCAGAATTACTGTCACAACCTGGCAGCCAATCATCCACGTATCGAGGTTTCAATAGCTCATTTTTCATGCGAGATGGTGGATACTGTGGTGAATAGTGTTTTCACAATAGCAGTCAGAAAAAAAGGACTAATTTTGTTTCCAAAAGGCACGCGAACAAATCTGACATTTCTGATGACACTTTTGTCATTTTATCAAAGGAATCTCTGCACATTTCGATCCTCAAAACACATTTGGATCTGCAGGAATGCTTTTACTATATCTGCAGTCAGAGCAGTTTCCTACGCCTGAACCGCAACAAACTGACAAATCCAAAACCAAATTAGGACCAGTGTTCATGCAGTCATTCAAAAACTCCATTCAAATCTTTCATGGAAGCATCACAAAACAGGGCGCAGACACTAGACTCTAACAACTGGACAGTGTAGCAAATAAAGCACAGGGTTTGAACGTCCAACCTCATCTCAGGAACTTCCTAAATAATATTACCCTTTATCATACTAAAGATGCTACCTGGACATGATACCTGGACTCTTACTCTACTTTTTTTTTTTTTTGCCGAGACGACAAAGTTGGACAGTTTAAACGAGACCTGTCCAGCTTTTCATTGTTAAGAAATAAAAATATCATTCCTTCACTCTTCCACGGAAGTGACAGAGCAAACATTCCTTCAGACTCGACAGACCTGTTGAAATCATCCCACACTGGATCAACTGAAATGGGCTGGTTTCCCTGCATCCCTATTGTTTTCAATTCCTGCATGCTTTTCAAAGAAGATTTTAGGTATGTGTGAACAAAACAGTTGATGGGAGATGGTAACACTTGCAGGGCTGGAAAGAGACTTATCTCCAGGTACTGGACCAGACAACACCCAACAAACACTGAACATTGAGCAACCAAACCCTCTGGCAAGAGATCATCTCACTGGTCATTAACTTCCAGTAGGCATCAAGCCCAATCAATGTATCTACTTTAACTTCTTTACCTTAGGGACATCACGGAATTCTGCGCCCTTTCCCAAACGAGACAACATGCTCTGGGGCACTGATGGACGGCACAGAGGTATTCACGTTGTGGGAATCTTTGTTGGTCTCAAAGTGACAACATTCCGAACAAGCCCTTGCAAACGCATATTATACACATTTCAACGTTCGGCATCGCTTGTTTTATTACTGTCAACGGCTGCGGACGCACGATCATGTGACCCAACCCATTTAGGCCTATTTTTATCAACCACATGACTGAAGACATATGACTTATCAGATCCAGTATCAAACAAAACGATGGCTTCAGGTACATCTGCCATGTACAGAATCGTTAGCAGTTTGTAAAATCACATTTTTCAGAGACAGTACTAACACTAGACAAATTCACCTTACCAAGAGGGGCATCTGATGTTGTGTTTTGAGATGCATGCGGTGTTGGGTTTTGCACTGCTTGCTGTGGTATCATGGGAGGAACAGAATTGTTTTGGTACACACGAAAAATCATGATGTTTCCCCCTGCATTTTGGGCACCTAACCCAACATTGACAGAATTGATGACCTTTTGTTGTTGTTAAACAACGATAACATGCCCCTATATCCTTTAAAATGCTTTTTGTTCTTTTAACTAGAGCCTTGGTACATTAAAACATTGCTGAAACGTGTGTCCTGGACGGTTGTAAATGGTACCAGTAGGTCTAGTAGGTCTGGTCTCCACTACACAGTGTAACGCCGAACAGGTAGCCACAGGTTGCGCTTCTCTGACACTAGCAGGTTTTCTGGAAGCTCCACGATGGGTTTCGAAGGTCTGCGATCATTCTCAGCGTTTGATCTTCTGTTGAAGAAACCTGGGATAAAAAAAGAAGATGCGGCAGGATGAGAAGCGTTAGAAAACAACACCATACTGTTGTCATGAAATGCCCAGGGTCTCCTGACTCCAAAGAGGTGTTAAAATACCGTCAAAATTTTGGTAAAGAACGGGTACTGTGGGTTGACGATGGACTTCGATGGACAATAGTTCTTGGATATGCGAAAAAAAATCATTCTTTCTTCCCGAAACGTTGTTTTAGAATGTCATAGGCTGCTTTATAATTCCCACCAGAAAGTGAAAGTCCTTGAATGGTAGCTTTGGCTTCACCTTTTAAAAGGGACCGAAGATAACCAAATTCAGACACATCAGGCAACCAGCGCCTACCTTGCGCTGAAAAGATCAAAGCTAAGTGATAACGTGTTCATTTTCCTTGTCCTATATGTTTGTGTCTTGTCTGAAGAAGACCTAAGAGGTCGAAACACGTCGTGTTTTGTTTTGTGACTCGTTTGTTCCCGTTTCTCTTGGCGGTTTGCTAACATTTATTTCAGATTTGTTTAGATTTCCGCCTGCAGTCTTCTCACTTTGCAACGAGAGTCATCAACGACGACATGAAACTGCTCCCAGAATGGTATCCATGAGGTGACGTCACCGGAAAAAGTTGGCAGTTTTAGGCAACTTTGCCTCCCAATGGTTAGATGCTGCTGCCACACTGGAGTTCGATTTGTCTCTGATCTCAGCCGATGAAGATAGTAGTTCAGCTGCTTTTAATGTAAAACCATTTTCTCTGAATTTAGCAGTCTTCACGATGTCATTCTCGATCTCCGAGATATAAAATTCAAACTCAACGCTAGCCTGGGCTCATCCAAGCTGTTCACACGTCTGTCAAAGTCTTCAACTGCGTCAGCTGATTTCACAAGATTGAATGAAGCTGGACGGGACAAAGTTCATCTAATTAATTACTGCAACAGACATCCCAGCTTCTTGCACCTGCACGCAATTATATGACCTCAATTTATCAGACACATTTAAGATCCACAGGTCGTTTCAAACCACAAATCCAAAGTTACAGAGTGAAAGAAACCGTAGAGATTATTCACGTGTTCAGTCACCAAAACCGAAAATCGGCAACGCCACATAAAACTATTAAAACCGTTTTATCACAAAGTTAAACAAATACCACTGCACACACAGCAGAAGCATATTATCCCGGGTGGTTTGACACACTGAACATAATAGAAATCACAATACTTAGATTTCGACCAAAATTAAAACAAACCACCATTGAAAACTATTTTCTATCGCTAAATCTTTTAATCTTCACATGGGAGAGCTCAAAACAAACATACGCGCATGCACACACGTGTATTCATACGAATGCAGGAGCACATATCATGAAACTGTATGACTGCCACACACGATCCACAGCAAAAGCAACAGGATCAGACAAGCCGTGCCAGAGCAGAGGTCCCCATAGTAGGGGAAACGAATTCAAATAGTCTACGAAACATCCTGAAGCCGTCCATGCTTCCTCCACAAGAGCCCTCCACTGACAACCCGGGAAGCCACCGATGTACCAGAAAACGCTGTGCCATCTTTAGGGGGCATATGGTGGAGGCACGTCAGTTCACCAGTGGCGTCACTGGAGAGTCATTTTCCATTCGCCACGAGATATCCTGCAGCACAAGAAACATCATGTACCTACTCAGCTGCACCACATGCAAGGGGTGTCAGTACGTAAGAGAAACACGCAACTTACTCAAACAACGCTTCTAACTACATAGGTCACACATCCAGAACAATACTGGCACCCACGTCACACATCATTCAGCAGGCGCCACCACTTATTTCAGGACATGCGTTGTATGCCAGCTGAAATAAAAAAGACAGCATATAGACTGTGACATTCATAGAGATCTCAGAGAGAAGAAAAAAAATCTGGATTCATAAACTACAAACAAAAGCATCCACAAGGCCTGAACACACATGGCTAATCATTAGTTACAGGTACTGAGTTCTTTTTCATTTACTTGTACTTGTACTGTAGTTTTCAATGTTGAAAGATATTTCTAGATCGGTTCATCGCTCTATTAATGTGACATACAACTGACTGACGTAATGGTGGGAAGATTGTCAATGTCAGTTGAAATTAGTTGTTTGGGCTCGTAGCATTTGGGGTTATAAAGCCTACAATGATCTGACCAATGGGCTCAAGTCTGTTTTTGAATGTATTCAGGGTGGGTGCTGTCACTACTGACTCAGGAAGGCTGTTCCACATCATCACAACTCTCTCTGAGAAGAAATTGCCTCGGACTTGCCGGCGCACTTGATTTTTGGCGAGTTTCATGCTGTGACCTCTGGTCTCACGTCCTGTGTATGGTTTAAATTGCGGGCTTGTTGCATTATAGATCCCTGTGACGTACTTGTACGTGTCAATCATGTCGCCTCAGAGCCTTCTGAATTCTAGGCTGGGGAGCTTCAGTTCTCGGAGACGTTCAGGGTAGGGCTTCTCTTTCAGTCTTCCGATAAGTTTTGTAGTTCGACGCTGCACGTCTTCCACATCCTGCTGTAGACCTTTCTGCCAGTAGTGTGGGGACCAAACAGAATGTCTATACTCCAGCATCAGCCTAACCAATGACTTGTAGAGCTGAACAAAGGCACGATCCGAGAGGTGGTCGAAGATCTTCCGACTACTCCAAGTGTTCGATTGGCTTTGGCTGTAGCTTGGGCAACGTGGTTCTTGAACGTCAGTTTCCTATCGACCACTTCTCCCAAATCCTTCTCTGCTTCTGTCTCGGCTAAGTTGTGCCTACTTTCCTGGCCTTCTGTTGTCATCTTCATGGTGTACGTGTGCTCATCTGGACTGTGCCCTAATCTCATCACGCAACACTTCTGGGGGTGGAAACCAAGGAGCCAGTTCTCTGACCAGTCGCAGAAGTTGTCCAGATCTTCTTGTGAGGACTCCCGGGCCTCAGCTTTATCACTCTGTGTGAATAGCTTAGTGTCATCAGCGAAGATGCGGACTTCGTTCTTGGCATGTCGGGGCAGGTCATTGATGTAGGCGACAAACAGCAGGGGGCGAGGACGCTTCCTTGTGGGATGCCACTTGTTACTGCAGATTCCTGTGATGTCTCGCTATTCACCGTGGCCACTTGCATTTGATCTGTCAGGAAGTCTTTGATCCATGCGTGGACATTGCCTCGGACTCCAAGTGCATCAAGCTTCAGCAGGAGACGACGGTGGGGGACACTGTCAAAAGCCTTCTTGAAGTCTGTGTATACCGCGTCAATTTTCCCACCATCGTCAAGTGTCTGGGTCCAGAAGTCCAAGGTGTCCAACAGCTGAGTACTGCAAGAACAGCCAGGTGTGAAGCCATGTTTTTGTTCACATATCAGATGGTTATGCTGCATGTGCTCTAGAACTTAAGCTCTAACAAGTGTTTCCATTGATTTGCATAGGGTGCTAGCCAGGTTGACAGGCCTGTAATTGTTTGGGGGATGAGCGGCTCCCCTTCTTGAAAATTGGGGTAATGTTTGCCTTTTGCCAGTCATTAGTGATGTGGCCTTCCTCCAAAGATTTCTGAAAGATATTGCTGATTGGTAACGCTATTGAGACTTAGTCTGCCGTCTCTACAAGGAGAATTGCTGGTATGCCGTCCATGCCTGCAGCCTTATTTGTTTTCAACCCCTTGAGTAGTTTCTTCACCTCTTCTTCCGTGATGCTGAAGCTGTTTCGAAATCATACTCTGGTGGCGTTGGCAGATCTCCAACTGTTTTTTTTTTATATAAACACTTTGGAAAAAGTTATTGAGTACTTGGGCTTTCTCTTATCTGTCTTTGCAATTGAGCCGTCATCCTTCCTTAAGTCAGATATGCCAGTTCTGGTGCTAGTTTTTGATTTCATATATGACCAAAGAGGTTTCTGGTTCACTTTAGCTTCCTCAGCGATGGTGCGTTCAAACCTGGCCTTGGCTTTGCGGCATGCCCGAGAAGTTTTGTTGCGAACTTTGCGTACTCCCTAAAGTCTTCGTCAGTTCTCGTTCTGAGCCATCTCCTATATCTGCGGTGCTTCTTTTCTAACAATTTCCAAGGTTTCGTTGTCAAGCCATTTCTTCCTGGGTACACTGTCTGCCTTGCCTTTAGGTACAAATTTACACTTTGCCTCATTAACTATTTTTACAAAAAAATTCCCATTGCTCCTCAGTGTTCTTGTTCTCCAGTTTTTTTTTTTTCCAGTCGACTTGGTTTAGGAAATTTCTGATTTCATCGTAGTCAGCCTTGTGATATTTGTGCCTGTCATGCTTTGGCTGTGTGGGAGGCCTGAGGTTCAAGTCAATTAGGAGAGTACAGTGATCACTCTTACCTAGCGCCCCTGCCTGGATAACCTCAGTGACAATGTTGTCTCTGTTTGCGAAGACTAGGTCGTCGAGAGTAGGCTTCTGTCCGTCTCTGATCCTTGTTGGCTCTAGCTGGTGCTGGATGAGGAACGCATCCTTTGTAGCATTGTAGAACTTGGTCGCAGCTTGGTCTACACCCACAGTGCTCTTTTCTTGTCTCCAGTCAATTTCAGGGAAGTTGAAGTCACCTACAATTACTAGGTGGTCTGACTTAAGGTTTGCTGCTTTCATCAAGGTGTTGTTCAGTTTTTCATTTGCCTCATGTGACTTCATACTTGGACTGCGGTATATAAGGCCTAGCACCAGTGTTGCATTGTTTGCAAGCTGACAGCTACAAAATTTAATAGTGATTCAGTCGTTCCCTCTGGTACAACTAACATACTGATCGCCCAAAAGAGAGAGAGAGAGAGAGAGAGAGAGAGAGAGAGAGAGAGAGAGAGAGAGAGAGAGAGAGAGTAAAAATGACTGAATTAATTAATTTTTTGATGAATTCTTCAATCAAAAGGGCCATTGGCCCATTCTAATGGGGCCTCAATCCAATCACAATACAGTTACAAACGGTAATCGAGTATAGTGTAAATACATATCTACAGGTAAAATGCAAAATGACAGATTGAACATCTAGTTAATGGCAACGGCACATCTTGCAAAAGCTTTGTACAAGTATAATGACAATTCTCGGATTGTTACAACATTAGGTGATGAGAGTAGAAGGCATAATCTAAACATACATGGATTCATGCAGTACTTTCTTGGGATAGGTTTTTTTTCATAAATCACTATAAGCTGGACACATAATGAACAAAATGGATTTTATCTTCCCCAGCACATGAACATAGTAGATATAACAACTCTGACCAAGTTGTTCTGGTATAATAAAAAAAAAGTATGTGTCCATATAGATTAATTCCAAATCTGAATTTAATTAGGGCATTCTTTACAAACCTATCTAAATTCACGCGTACGACTCTCTTAAATAACTGTTTTTAAACGTTCTATAAAATCTGTATCTCGCGCAAGTTTGCGTGTAATTGTCCCTTTCCTGCCACCTGCAATCTATTATTGTCTCTCTATTTTTTTCATAAGTGATGAAACCGACTCTGTACCCTCATTATTCCAAACGTAAGAAAACCCATATTTGTCTAAAGTTGCACGGAGATCTGTAACCAACGTTTGCCTACCCATTACATCAAGAGAACTTATCATTTCCTATGCGTTATATGGTAATGTGCTGTGCCCCCCCCCCCCCCCCCCCCCCCCCCCCCCGAGTCAATTTTACCCCAAATGTATATACAAGGTACATAGTTTCAGTTTCAGTTTCATCAAGGAGGCGTCAGTGCATGCGGACTATATAATATACGCGCATATCTAAAAATATATGTACACACACACACACACACACATATACACACACACACACGCGCGCGCGCGCGCGCGCGTGCAAACACACACACACACACACACACACACACACACACACACACACACACACACACACACTTTTGCGAGCCTTTCGGAACCCTGGAAGTTTTCAAAAGAATAAATCATTTGCTGTCTGTTCGCAAAGTCAGCCAATATTTCATTAAACATGAGAATAGGTTGAAATGCGTGAAATGCTGTTTGACTTTTATTACAGTCGAAAGCGTAGATTTCTTTCCTCTAGCGTTAGTGATGGAATTGCGACATATATCTAAGCTTTTATAAACTGGAGAAAATAATGAACAAAAAAGAGAATACGAACACGAGCTTACTACCTCAAACTCAGACCTACCTCACCAATAAGAGAGAGAGAGAGAGAGAGAGAGAGAGAGAGAGAGAGAGAGAGAGAGAGAGAGAGAGAGAGAGAGGAGAGAAGGAGAGGGCGTCTCAGTACAAGTTGTGTAAGAACAATACAATACAGTAAGAATCATTAAGAATGACTGTTTCACTCAGTTTAAGAACATTATCGTGTGAGCAAGTAAATCATAAAAAAAAAAGTTGTGCAGGTTTTTTTTTTGTGTTTTGTGTGTGTGTGTGTGTGTGTGTGTGTGTGTGTGTGTGTGTGTGTTTTTTTAATTGTTACTATATATTTTAACTCTCTTTTTCAGTTACAAGAATAGCTTACTATGGGCAGATGGGACAGTCGGCCACGTTCTGAACGTGTATGAATATAAAAATCATGTGATAATCATTTCCGAATGTGGCGGATTTGGAAGACTTTTACATGACTCAAAGTCCATCATTGGGTTTTACTGGACTGTGGCAGTTGTACTATGGGACTGCGACTCGCATGCAAAGTTTGTTTTGTATTTTCTGTGCCAAGTAAACGCTCAAGCCAACAAGACCGTGAGAGTGACATCTGCTTCACTGAAAACAAGTGCTACTTTTTCAGTTCACGTTTTCTTTACTGTCCATTGAACCATGCAACACATTCGTTTTTGGCCTGTGATCTTAACAGTGCCTGCTGGGGGAAGGACAGTGTGCAGTTTGGTGCACACAGTGATAACTGGGATATCCCATCTGCTTCTTCCTGTCCTGTTCCAGGGATGACGTTACTTCCTCCTTCATACGCATGTGCTGCAGGAAGTGGGCGCGTTCCCTACTCTTTCATATGTGACAACAGGCAGAATTGTAATGACAACAGTGATGAGGCATTCTGTACTTTTACTCCTTGTGTGGAACAGAATCTTTTTCAATGTGGAAATAGTAAACAGGTATGTAGAACTGCAAAACTCTTGAAAGCCAACTAGTCTCATTTATGATTAGGTAGTGTGTTATAACCTAGCATGGATGTCATCGTTCCATTTGCATACTGCATTTGAAACCAGAAGCAATTACAGGTGACTTTGCATGCTAGTACGCATAACATGTGTCCATAGTAAGAGGGAACAGTATTTGCATGTATATGAATACTACAGGACGGTGTTTCGTTGAAATATGATAAACCGTCTGAAGGTTTAGAGTACATTTAACCACAGAGTGGTATCAATCAGATGTGACGCTACAACTGGTACAATAAAATGCAATATATAGTTTAACATATGCTCAGTAAATGTTTCAACTCATATCGTTACAGTGCAGCACAGAAGCGCAGTGGTGTAACGGGCAAGTGGACTGTATCAATGAAGAAGATGAAAGAGGATGCTCTGCTCCCAGAACAATAGCAGAAAAATACAAAGATCGCCCACCACTTCCGTTTGCCATTGACTTTGCGGGAAATGGCGTCACTAATATCATCCATCTCGCTAGAGGACAGGATGGACAGTCACCATTCTTCCAGGTGTGTCCAGAGACCCACTATCAGTGTGCACATGGTGGATTCTGCCTGCCGACATTCACCAGATGTAATCTTTTTATGATTGTCCAGACCACGAGGATGAGGTGGACTGTAACAGCTATATATGTCCTTCCCATTATAGATGTTTAAATTCCCAGGCATGTGTCCACCCAAACCAGGTGTGTGATGGCATCAAACATTGTCCTATGTCAGACGATGAGTTGCTTTGTGACCTACAGTGTCCTGAAAATTGTATTTGCTATGGTCTGGCTTTCACCTGTTCTCGATCTATCCCTGCTCATAACTATCTGAAGTACGGTACTTGAATGCAAATGGCAGTGGCCTAGCTATGTCTACACTCTTCCAATGAAATGTTGGTCTATCTCAGCCTCGCTAATTGTCACCTGAAAAATGCTTCCAGTATTTCTTTACCTAATTTGATCACCCTCGATCTTAGCTATAATAGACTTACCATTTTCCCGATGGAAATGTTGCAGAGTTCTCAAAATCTGAAATCATTATTTTTATCCAATAATCCTTTAACAAACTTTCTCGCAGTGAATGAAGGGAAATGTCCTGAAGTAAACGTTCTGGATCTGTCCATGACGAATCTTTTCACACTGGATCAACATACTGTCAGTCTGTTTCCTAAAGTCACCTTACTGAATTTGTCACAAAGTGTCACACGCTTTGCAGATGGGCTAGATTTTCAGCCAATGAAAAAACTCCAAGTGTTGGACTTGAACAGGTGTCCTTTGTCAACCATTGACAAAACACCCTTCAGAAATCTTGAGTACCTACACACTCTTTATGCTGATAATTATAAAACATGTTGTGCGGCAATGCTTTCGTTAAACTTCGAAAAATGCCATGCACCTGAAGACAACCTATCTTCTTGCCAGGATTTGTTGAAATCTAATTTCTACAGAATATGTTTGGCTGTTTTCAGCAGCCTGTCATTGATTGGTAATGGAGTGAGTTTTATGTTCCGCTTATCATCTGCAAAGTAGCTCATCAGGCTTCAACGTCTTTGTACTTCACTTGTGCCTGTCTGATTTTCTGATGGGTATTTATCTGGTGCTGTGGGTATTGCAGACAGGCTATATGAAAATATTTATATTTGGGAGGATATGATTGGAGACATAGCATACCATGTAAAGTGGCTGGGTTTTTGTCCTTAGTATCTTGTGAAGTATCTTCTTTCATCATCTGCTTGATCACATTAGATCGATTTCTTGTTGTTCGATTTCCATTGAGTTTCTTACATTTCACAGGATGGAATGCCCAGCTAACTCTTGCCTATGCTGGATTGTAGGTTTTTCTTCCTTGCTGTTATTCCATTGTTGCCTACCCTTGCTCACTGGGAGTTCTACAGTCAGACTGGAATCTGTATACCCCTACCTGTCATTAACAAAATGTTTGGGGGTCATGATTATTCCTTTGGAATTATGATCGTCTTAAATTTCATCGTCTTTCAGATCGTTGCCTTTGGCCAGGCAGTCATCTATTGGTCTATACGATCTAACACCCTTAAAGGAGACACAAGTAGTCAGCGCTCTCAGGATGCCAGCATAGCCCGCCGACTGTTCACTGTGGTCATATCAGATTTTCTCTGCTGGTTTCCCATTGGTTTACTTGGACTTCTCGCCTCGCAGGGTGTGTCTGTCTCAGGGGAGATCAACGTTGTGATGGCCATCATTGTGATGCCGTTTAACTCGGCTTCAAATCCATTTATTTACTCGATCAATTTGCTGCTGGAAAAACGACAGAATAAGAAAGAAGTAAGGCTTTTAAAACTGATGGAATCTCATAAGTATTGATGGAACATGTCAATCATTTTGTATAGTTTGCTTAATGAGTGTTTACGTTACCAACATGTGTATGGTTGCCTGAAAAAATGCAAGAGAAAGTTAGCATTATTTGTTAGCTTGTTTGCTTATCTTTTTCTTGTTTGTGTAATTTGTTTGTTTGAATGTTTGTTGTTCGATTGTGTTAGGTAAATATTACTGCATGATTACTTTATATACTGAGGTAACATTACTATGAGGTTGTAGAATCTTACAGTGTACAGTACTAAGGCGCTTTGTTGAATCCTGCAGTAATGTTCTTTTTAATTTTTCAGATTGAATAGTTTGTTTAACAACGTTCCAGTAAACCACGATAGCATAGCATTCTATAAGCTTTTGCTTAAATATGAAGGAAATCTTCATGGCCATTTTTAGGAAGTGGTGTAGACTGCATTTCCCCTTTTCCCCAGCCTCCATTATTCTTCTAACTGTGTTGTAAAACTGTGTAAACTAGCGGACGATTGCTCAGAAATACATTCACGTTCAAAAAGCATTAATTGCTTGGAACGTAGAAACCTAGGTCCTGAACTCAATTTTTACATTCTACCCTTCCATGTGTTAACGCCAGCAGCGGAGATATTCGTGGTCTTCCCACTATACTTATTGAACTGTCGGGGTTGGCAATGCATAGTGAAATGTTAATTGAAATCGTGCTTGCCGTTACCGTGCCAAAGTTAGGGATGACAATAATTCGATCTATATATCAAAAAAAAAAAAAAGCCACAGAGAGGCAACCTCAGTAAGGTGTAAAACATTCCCACGCTCTAAACGCTTGGAGGGGGGGGGGGGGGGGGGGGAGTGAGTGAGCGATTACCATGGTGTACAAAAGCAATTTCTACGCTCTCTGCATACACTGAACTGTGTTGAGCAAGTATGAACTTCGTTTACTAAATTTGCTTCCGGGTTTCAAATTAGTACTCCTGGTTTGACGATCACATTTTGAACTCTCAGCCGCGTGATATTGAGCAGAAAACAAATCAGACGTGAGTTTTGGTGTTCTGTCAACACTGTATGGACAGATACAGCCTTCCTATGGAATTAGTGTCTGCCTGAAGGTGACAGAATTCTGGTCATTTTCAGAAGTTTGATTGTTTTAAGAAAAAAAAGCGGTTGGGTTGCTTCTTTTTTTTCCCACAAGGCAAACGCTTTTAATTGCTTGTAATGAGATTTGCAAACGGAAAACGTGAAAAGAGAACAGCACCATACACAACGAAAATGACGGTAGATTTTTTTTTTTTTTTTGAATGGCAAACACTTTTCTTCACATGCGAAGAAATTTACAAATGGAAAGCATGAACAGAGAACTGTTCTGAAAACAACAAAATGGACAGTGGGTCTTACCGCACATGAAAAATTACAAAGCAGCGATGATTTTACAAACTGAACAGCAAATCCTTTCTAACATATACATGGAACAAAACAAGCACAACATTGCGTCTACATTGTCAGCGTCACACATTCACCTGCGTACAGTTTTGGATCGTCGTTCTTTTTTGCTTTGAATCAATAATCAGAGAGAGAGAGAGAGAGAGAGAGAGAGAGAGAGAGAGAGAGAGAGCAACCCTAGATTCCTAAAATGTTCTATACAGAAGCATAGAAATCGACATCAAGAGTACAAACAAATTACCTATCCAGAAACGATGGTTGAGATTTAGCCGCCACGCTAAGCTGTGCTCGGAACTGCACATATACATACACGTGCGAACGTGAACACGCGCACACATGTCTTAGCTTTCAACAACAAAAAAAATCATAATTTTACCATTTGTTCGCAAAAATCAACAAAGTTCGTATTCATTTTTGCACTGCATGTTTCTACCTGGTATTTGGCTTTAAAATATTTCCTAAAGACGGGAAACAGAGGAAGTTACTTCAGCTCTGGATTTATTACACAGGACTTTGCAGAAATAACAATGTAATCGAATATGATGTCAGTTTTTAACCGAGAGCCAGTGCCAAAAAAGAACAAGTTGCTTTAACTATATAACTTCAAGTACAGAAGAGCAATTGTCTTATAAGAAATTCAGAGAGCCCGTTCAAAAACATGATTGCCATGTCGCGGGTGCAAAAATAAATGATCTGTAGGTTGTTTTTTTTTGTTTTTTTTTTCCAGACTAGCAAAAAGTACATTTTTATTTTCAAACTGTTTGGCTGTCTCGCTCAGACGTCTCCTTACCATTACCCCAAATTTGATCAAAGAAACATGAAAAGTGGCTAAAGAATACATATCATACGTTTGAAAAATTGGTTCTTTGTTTAAGCTGATTAGACATGCATATTGATATTTCACGTAAATTACAGACACAGTGCACATTACTTTGCGCAATGCTACATCGTTTAGATACCTTAACAAACTCCAATATTTAAAAGCAACGAAACTATAAAGTTTTGTTGGGTATTTTTGTAAAGAAAATCATGCGAGTGAAGTGAAACTCCATTAAGGGAGAAAATGAGAAAGCGTGATATAATGTAAAGGAAGTACAAGCAGAGGCAGAGGTGAGTAGTCGTGTTGTTTATTTCTTCATGCAACAAGGGGGAAAAGCCATCTCTCAGCAGCAAATGCATAGGTTCCCCAACCTTCAAGACAGATATTGGTGTTCCTTCAAAATATGAGTGAACACACTGGTTAACCCACTCATATTCCAGCCCAAATTCATACAAGCTAACTTGACTTTTGTCACCCACTTGACCGTACTACTCATATCTAGATCAAATAACACCTTATCAGACTTTCTTACGAAACATTGAATCTTTCGCTTCAAGTACATTTGATCAATAACGTAATGAATTAGATATCTACTTGTTTTGCCGAAGAAAAAGAAAACACCCGAAGGTGCTGGGGAGGACCCAGAGAAGCACTGTCTTCACCTGCTTTTAGAGCAGTCCTGTACCACCCTTGGAGGCCTGCGCTGTGTTGACGATGGGTACAGGCACGCGCAGGACACTCCCTTAAGATATCAAGGGACATAACTGCTCCAGAACAGGGGTAAATCAGACTACAGGATGCAACTCGTAACAGCCTTTAAGTAGCATCTCCATGGGTGTACCAGCCTGTATTTCATGACTGCAGAACCCACCGGCGAAAAAAACACACCCTCCAGCTGTCGAGCACACCCCACAGACCCAACCACCCCTGCCCACGGACAGGTGAAGACAGTGCCACTCCAGGCACAGCCAAGCTTTCGCCATACGCTCTTATGTGCCCTCAAGAGAGAATCCAAAGTTGTAGTCTTTCCCACTGTCAACAGGACTTTCCCTGTGGTCAGTGGGTCTTTCCTCACCATCACTGGACCTTTTGCTTCAAGTACATTTGATCAATAACGTAATGAATTAGATATCTACTTGTTTTGCCATGAATCAGATTACTTGGTGTTTGCGCAAACACTCCTAGGCATTTCTTCAGAGCAAATATATGGAATTTTTCACAGTGTTGCGCAGCATTTTCTGTGCGCCATACTGAAGCACCATCGTGTACGGAAGGTTAGGTTTGACAATTAAACAACTTGATGAATACATGAAAAGACTTATTTCCTAACCTACATAATCTCTGCATAATGTACAACAAAGCCTGTTAAGCTCTGCTCTGATCTCTCTGCTCTGCTCTCTCTCTCTCTCTCTCTCTCTCTCTCTCTCTCTCTCTCTCTCTCTGCACGCGCTTCGTGCACGCGCGCG
Organism: Conus betulinus; assembly: GCA_016801955.1. Lineage (NCBI taxonomy): Eukaryota > Metazoa > Mollusca > Gastropoda > Neogastropoda > Conidae > Conus > Conus betulinus. Next base: position 761 of record JADBJO010012605.1, on the reverse strand, counting down.
CACATGTGTGTGTGTGTGTGTGTGTGTGTGTGTGTGTGTGTGTGTGTGAGAGACAGAGAGAGAGAGAGAGAGAGAGAGACAGAGACAGTAAGAGAGAGAGAGAGAGAGAGAGGAGAGAGAGAGAGAGAGAGAGAAGAGAGAGAAAACAGAGACAGAGACAGATAGAAACTCATACTAGCAGCTATGGCAGAAACAAGAGGAGAATCCGCTATGACAGATACCCGGTTGAAACCTGACGATGCTAGAAGTCGCTGCTACAGTGCCCGGGATACTTCCTACGAACACGTGACACTGTGCACGGCTGACATAGTGAACTGTATGACGTCACAGCAGAGGCTGCTACACGTTGCTGCGCTTAGCGTCCATATTTCTTACTTCCATGAGAGGAACGAACATCGTTTAAACCGTTCATCCTTTATGTGCGATCTTGTGATAGAGATCCTGCCTCCAAACATCACAATCAAAAGCAAACAAAGGGCTTTGAACCTTCATATTGTGAACGTCAGCTTTGTACATCAAACATGCACAAGAAATAACCATGTTCTCACATACTTGGATACAAAAAGCAACAAATATGGTGGACAAGCACAAGGAATGTTTGGACCGGCTGCGAACCTGACTACGACCCTCCCTCTATGAGTCCAGGCAGGCCTGCCCCTTTTCGATATTTTGACATCAGCCAGGCGTGGTGGGTTTAGAATCATTATAGTCATGAATGACGTCACAAAGGACCACAGAGTGGAGATGAAAATCACCAAGGG